>CAUYQV010188584.1:0-35893 GCA_963574575.1 Galagoides demidoff
TTGGGAGGCGGAGGCAGGAGACTCGCTTGAGCCCAGGAGTTGGAGGTTGCTATGAGCTGTGATGCCATGGCACTCTACCCAGGGGGATAGCTTGAGGCTCCGTCTCAAAAAAACAAACAAACAAACAAACAAACAAAAAAAAACCACCATCCAAGCTGAGGAACATTGTGGAAAGGAAACAACTTTGATATTTTAGCAGCTTTAATGATACTTTTTTCTTCTCCTATTTGAACAAAGGGTCCTACATTTTCATTTTACACTTGGTTTTCCCAAATTATGTAGCTGGTCCTTTTCTTTTCTGATGGGGTGAAGAATCACAGGGCCAAAAGGTGTGCCCATTCAGTGAGTGTCCCCCTCTTTCTCTTTCTAGAAGATGCTTCACGTACCTGAATGGAAATTCCTTGATGAGTAACTGATCCTCCTTCCAAGGTGCCTATGAGCCAAAGTTGATGGGGTACTGGGGTCAGTTATCTCTAGGGCAGATTGCAACAAAGATATGTATACTTCAGGTTGGAAAGATGGACAAAGGGCAGCTTTTGATATGGTGTGTGAGCCGACAGAGACACACCTGTGTACATAAGGCCCCCTGGGGTTCAGATTGCAGCGTGGAGGAAGGAAGGAAGAAAAGGCTGTCAGGACACCTGCTTACTCAGTGCTAGACATGGCATGTTTACCATGTATTCATTTTTGAGTCTTGTGGTCCTTGCATGCATTGTGAGTCCACCAAATTCTGTGCTCATGAGGCATCAGGAACATATATACAAGTGGCACAGCAAGGGTGGCCACGGTCCATCTGTCCCTGAGCTGCTGTGTGCTGACATGCCACTGAGAGCTTTTTAAGAATTTTAAATTTGGCTCGGTGCCCATAGCTCAGTGGTTAGGGTGCCGGTCATATGCACCAGGGCTGGTGGGTTTGAATCCAGCCTGGGCCTGCTAAACAATGACAACAACAACAACAAAATAGCCAGGTGTTGTGGTAGGCACCTGTAGTCCTAGCTACTTGGGAGGCTGAGGCAAGAGAGTCTCTTAAGCCTAAGAGTTTGAGGTTGCTGTGAGCTGTGATACTAGAGCACTCTACAGAGGGCAACATAATAAGACTCTGTCTCAAAAAAAGAAAAAAAAGAATTTTAAATTTGAATCTGGTCTTCCAGGTCATGATTAAGGTATATTTGTCAAGGTAGGAGATAGATACATTTTAACAGCTTGTTAGCCTGGTTATAATGTTTGCATACTTAGGCACACAGTACCTGGATCAACATTTGTGCTCTTGGCTCAGAACCCTTGAATATGCGTATTAGTAGAAGGCCTGGATGTGAGTATATGAAGCACTTAACGTCTGGCATTTTGTAAAAGAATACAGAAATGGTGTCTCTTGTCACTATCAGATAAAATACTGAATCATGATGGTGATGATAATGTCATACCTTTCTCTTCTTGGCCAAAGCCCTGAAACCCTGCTCACCTCTCCCTCCCTTACACCTCCTTCCATCTGGTTGGTGAGGGTGATGGTGGTAGTGTTAGTTCTCTGCTTTCCAACCCTCTGATATGGAGGCCTTATTCAAATGGACTAGTTACCTAAATCCTTAAAGTACTGTCGAGGGTCCCACTGCCCCACCCTAACAGTAGAAGTGTCTGCTTCCCACGCAGGCCTGAATCATGCATGAACTTTGTACATAGTAGTGTGCCCTCTGGAGCTGGAATTGTGCTGCCCATTCTCTACAGCTCAACACTTTTTTTCAGTCCCCTGCTCCCTACGGATTCTGAATTGCTTTTGAAATTTAGGAAAAGTTTTATCTCTAGTGGCAATTACAACAGATTAGGAAGAGCCATGTAACATACCTTTTTTGGCTTTTAGGTTTTAGGAACTGGGTTAAAAAGATTTTTCTCCATTATAATGACTCCATTATTTTTTTTTTTTTTTTTGAGACAGAGCCTCAAGCTATCCCCCTGGGTAGAGTGCCATGGCTTCGCTGCTCACAGCAACCTCCAACTCCTGGGCTCAAACGAGTCTCCTGCCTCTGCCTCCCAAGTAGCTGGGACCACAGGCGCCCACCACAACGCCTGGCTATTTTTTGGTTGCAGCCATTGTTGTTATTTGGCGGGCCCGGGCTGGATTTGAACCCACCACCTTAGGTGTATGTGTTTGGCGCCTTAGCTGCTTGAGCCACAGGTGCCGAGCCATAATGACTCCATTATAATAACCTAGGCTATCTAATTCAATGGCTTTTGTGTCTTCATTATTTAGTTCTTGCCTATGTTGCTAAATTTGATTGTCTCTGTGAAATTTTACTGTGAGATTCCTTGAACACTGTAGTTCCTGTATTATAATGCAATCTCTCCCTTCAGAGCATCATCCTTGGTCAAATCTAGAGAAAAGATGTTGATGATATTGGCCCCAAATTCCTATATAATGAGTCATGCCTTCTATATTTAAATAATTTGGTTTGGCCATTTCTGGCATCATTCACCAAAAGAAGCCAAACATCTTCTAGCAACTCTGTTAGAGTAACTACAATCCCAAGTCCTTTTTAACTGGCAAAGCCCCTTGAAACAAATAAAAAGATACCTCCACTTATTGATACAAGTGCCCCTTCTTTCTTTCTTTTTTTTTTTTTTTTGAGACAGAGCCTTAAGCTATCCCCCTGGGTAGAGTGCCATGGCATCACAGCTCATAGCAACCTCCAACTCCTGGGTTCAAGCGAGTCTCCTGCCTCCGCCTCCCAAGTAGCTGAGACCACAGGCGCCCGCCACGATGCCCGGCCATTTTTTGGTTGCAGCCATCATTGTTGTTTGGTGGGCCCGGGCTGGGGATTCAAACCCGCCACCTTAGGTGTATGTGGCTGGCGCCTTAGCTGCTTGAGCCACAGGCGCCGAGCCCCCTTCTTTCTAATATGCAAAATCATTAATAATAAAAGATTGAGCTCAACAACCCAGCTGTTTAGCATTTTATTTCATTCTATCGTCCCCTATACGAAATCTGAAGTACATTTTAGAAAACATTATGATCAAAAGGACAGATGGTTTACTTTATTCATCTCCTGAAAACGACAGCTGCAGTTCTCCTATCCACTTCCACATAATTTTTAAAATGTGAATGCCGGGGATAGTGCTGTTGATGCTAATAGTAGGGCAAGAAACACACGTGTCGTCAGGACTAGGTGGCGGTGGAGGAATGAACAACGATACACGTGCAATGTTGGATATTTCCGATTTCAGATTAACCTTATCAACAGCCTGAACAGCTATAAAGACATCTGTGCCATTTTCAAAAGTGATGTTTTCTGGTTTGAACACGAAGACTTCCTCAGAGTTGGCCTCCTTCGGGATGAGATCATCAGTATTCACTTGAACAGAATCACTGAACTTGTCTCTGAGATCAAGAATACTTGTACTTATCCGAATGATATACTTGTGAGCTAAGAAAAGAAAAGGAAGTGAATTGTAATTCTCAAATCTTAAAGAGCTAAAAAAAATCCCCCAATAAACATAAACTTAAAAAGTCTATTAGAAACTGTATCACAATCCCCTAACATTCCTGAAATGAAATCAACCGTCCATATTTACAAGGGATTAGTATCTCTTTTACATTCTTGTTTGTATATTCAGACAAACTTATAAATATAAAACTGGATTGGGGCTTTAAGCCTTAGCATTTCTTGGCATGGTGCCTGGCTGAGAGGAGATATTGTTTAATTACTGTTTATTATTTTATTACTTTACAGGGGGATTTTTGTACCAGTACTTCTCAAAGTGTAACGTGTGTAGAAATCACTCAGGGACCTTAAAGTGCCGCTTCTGGTTCAGTAGGTCTGGGAGGGGACCCAAGGCTCGGCATTTCCAACTAGTGTTCTTGAGATGCCCAGCTGGTGGCCAACAGGCCGTACTTGGAGAGGGAAAAACTCTGGTAGGAACTGGGATTTCTTCCAAAAGACAGTTCCGCTTCATGGATAACTAGGTTTTATTCCCAGTTCTTCCCTAGGAATCTTTACTGAAATTGAGGCTTATTAAAGAAAAGTTTAGCAAGATTTCAGAAAAAAGTGAAGTTTGCCTTTCCTGACTGTAACCTCTTAGTCCCGGAAGTAGGCCATTTTTCAGATAGCAAGCCTCTCTCACTTAGCGATCTTTATCTTTCTTTTCAGAGAACCGCCAAACTCTCTCCTGCCTTCTGTTCCCCCCACACTCCATAACACGCCTGCCTGCCTCAGCCTCTTCTGCGCCTCTGCTTGGCCTATAAACTCCTCTACAGGGCTCACACCACGGCCAGCTTACCTGCTCCGTGATCATAATCATCCCCAGGAGCTGTCCAAGTCAGGTTAATGAAACTGCCCTCCTGGATTTCCGCCTTCAGGTCGGTGATTTGGCAAGGTGGGAAGAGATCAGGTATGGGCGCCTTTGGGACGTCGGAGGTCACAAATGAACCTCCGGAGGATGCTCTGCTAAAACACACTTGTTTGTTTTGAGGATCATTCTTATCAGTTTCAGGTCTTGGTGGATTCCATATTACTTCACCTGCATTAAATAATTACCCAGAATACGGTAAGCGGCACCACTAAATGCCAATTCCTCCCTTTGTTTTCTCATGGAATCACCCTCTTCCTGGTCTCTCCTCTCACACACAAAATTCATCTTAAATATTTGATGACAAGACCCCAGAACAAATCAAAAGGAAAAAAGCTGAGAGAGAATCACAGTTCATTATGTCACAGATATTTCCTGGATATTTAGCGGAATAACCTTTTGAAATTTTTTTTCATTACATTTGTTCTGGAGTTGTTTCTTTTCCCGTCTTTTTGCCTATCCTGATCTCAGCCTTCCAGGTCCATTTTCAATACTGCCTTTGTTTTAAACTCTGACTGCTTTAAGAAATCTTTTCTATATTGTAGGTTTCATTATCTTTCTTATGTATTTGGTAACTAACCCTCTGAGCCTTCAAGGATCTCTTTGATGATTTATTCTGTGCATATTTCTTTTGCTTTCTCTGTATTCATATTTTATATTTTGTTAGAGTGCAGTTTTTCCTAGAATCATTTCATGTTAGGGGTCCCAAAATGTTATGTTTTTGAAAAACTCCCTATTTTCTTAATATACGCATGACTACCTAGTTCTTTTGAAAAGCTCAAAGGATTGCCTGGCTTAAAATGTTAATAATGTCAAGGTTGGGAAATGCTGATTTAATCATGACCATTCTGCCTGTAGGTTTCATGGTTTTTTCTTGACCCCAAGGGTTTACACAGGCCAGGTGTGTTATTATAGGTTACTTACCATTCTCAATCCAGCCAGGCACGTACATAGCTCCATTCTGTGGGAATATTGCTCTCTGTCTGGCTGCGTTAACTCCTCCCAGAGCCCACACTTTCACGCTGTATCTACCATTTGCATCGTAAGCTGTAAAATACCTTGAGTAGATACCATCATTCTTAGTAGCATCGGCACCTTGATAGGGAAATGAAGGAATCAGTCAATATCCTAAAGATAACTGAGCATTTGCACACCTCCAACTCATATGCTGGTTAAAAATTTTCAAAGCAAAGAGAAATCTATTATCTCAAAGAGATCTTCAGACTTGAGTATGTTAAGGATGAGGCCTACTGCCTTTACGTGTTATATGTGTGTACAAGTGTGTGTTTAAGTTTATATCTTATCTTTTTGAATTATTGTCTTTCTTTCTGAAATCTGAAATTACGTTGGGTCTCTTTTATACCCAATATAGCATAAGGCAGCTACTCGATATGTATCTATTGAACTGAACTGAGCTGTATGTAACTAAAGAGGAAAAAAATTATATTATTATTTAATAAAATTCATGACTTCTCTTCAGGGTAGATTTAGGTGAGAAATTCATTTCTAGAATTCATTCTATAATAATAAGATTACTTGCATCACAGTAAGAAGAAATGTTCTTTCTAAAAGGAAATGTAGAGTTCTCTTTCTCTCTCTTCCTAATAGGCTCTTTTAATACAAGACAAATGGACATAGTTTCACTTTGGTGGCAAGTTATTATATAGCCTGCATAGATACATGAATCATATGAAATTGTGCTCAAATGCATCTCTGTTACTTTCTAAATATGAAAACCAACCTCATCTCCTCACCTGTAATGTAGGGATAATATCTCAAAAGCGAATGGTGAAACATAAGAAGAAAATGCAATTCAATTCAAGTTGGCGGGGGAATGAGAGAGGGGATAAGGGGACAAGGGGAAGGGAGGGGCACAATGTAAGGGTATATTACACACCTTTTGGGCACAGTACACAACTACAAGAGGGACACTACCTAACAAATGCAAATATTATAGCCTAATTGTACCCTCACATTAGTCTGAAATAAAAAAGAAATGTGTAGTGAAGATTAAAACAAAGATACACACACACACACACACAAATATGTATAAACATATTATGTGTATATGTAACTTCAAAGAGCTATTAATTCTCCTTGTTCTCTTTTTTTTTTAGCACATTACCTTCTGACAATGTGCTAGAGCAGTGATTTTCAACCAGTGTGCTGTGGTATGCCAGGACAGGATCTTAGGTGTACCATGAAAGTTTTTAAAGATCATTAATTAAATTGTTTTTGAAAGAAGTTCAAAGCACAGTAATTACATTCTCTCTTTTTTTTAAACTCTTTTTTTTAAATCAATGTAATTTAAGTGTGCTGTGGAAGTTTAACTATAGGTCAAGTGTGCTGTAAGATGAAGAAGGGTGAAAAACCCTGCCCCAGAGACTCTGCACCTCAACGTTGAGGTTGAGCCACTAATGCATTTTGAGCTTTGCAGAAGCCTCCTTGATCAACATTTTTAAATAAAGGAATTGTGAGGATAAAGGAAAACTCTCCCAACGAGATGCCCCCCTCCCAGTTCTGGGCCCCCTGCTTTTCACTGCCCTCACTAGACCATGCTTTTTTTTCTCTAGATGCTTCTTGGAAAAAGAAAGATACATTTTCCAGTTCTTTTCGTGAATACCTGCTCCATTGTCCAGTAATTCCAAGGTAACTGTATTTCCGTTTGCTGATTCAATCAGGGCTGTAACACTGGCCCTGAGAATTGGTAAGGTGCCTTGGCGAATATTCGCATACACTATCATAGGGCTGGGGAATTTGCCTGTGTCCTTGTTCATTTTGGAAGTCACCGTAATTGGAGGCAAGGTGGCACTTGAAGCACGAGAGGTGACAGTCAGAGTCAGAGTTTGTGAGCTTGCTTGCAGACTATATTTCCAAGCACCAACCTGGCCAAAACAAGTGGAGACATTTCCAATTAATATTATTAGGTGACCCAGAACTGATGTCAGTGTCACGTATAGGATAAGCTTATCTGATATAAGCATGTTGTAAGCTTGTCTACAAAGATGTGGGCATTTTGATACTCTGTCAGCCAAGGAGACCTTGGATGCATTTGGAGTAACTACATGATTCCCATTGTCAAGAAAATCCTACTGGTGGGGCGTATGTGTGCTGAAAGCTGTGCCCTTATTGTCAAGAGACCTTAAGAGTTGTGTATGTTAATGATGTGGTTTACTTCTTCTTTTACCACTGTGTGTGTGTGTACATGTATGTAGTTTTAAGTCTTTTGAATTGTCTTTCTTTTTGAAATATGTGATCATATCGGATCTCTGCTACACCCAACATAGCACGAGGTACTCAAAACGTATCTATTGAAGTGAATTCAATTGTTGTGTATGACTAAGGAGGAAAACATATGATAGGATTATTTTATAAAATTCATGACTTCTTCTCAGGGTAGATATAGGGAGGAAATCATGTATAGAATTCATTCTAATAATATTACTTGCATCTCCACAAGCAGACATGTTCTCTCTAAAAAACCTTACTTTTTCGAAAGATGGATTCCTGAGGTAGAGGAAATAGTTTTTAGGACCCTGAAGCTTCAAGGATCATTTCACATGTTGACTGTGATGTAATTTGAAGGTTTTTCCTTTGGTACCTGGACAAAATATCACCTATTTCCTTTCTCTTGACTTGCTGGCGTAATGAGCGATCTTTATCAGATGGAGATTTTTCCATGCTCTTCCTCTGATTTAATACTTACTCTCCTTTTAGCAACTTGCAGCATTTTAAAAGCTACAATTATCTTGTCAAACTGTGAAAAGGAAAAAAAGCTAACTCCATACCTTGGCAATGCCTGGGATTTGGAGGTAGGTCATTTTGGTGTTTGTGTCCACTACAAAGCCATCTTGTTTCTTTCCACTGGGATCCCAGAGAAGGATTTGGGGAGACTGTTTTGTCCAGGTGACAAGAAACAAAGTGTCCTTTCCCACCGTGCTGTCCACAATCACCGTGCCATTCATCCACTGACTGTTCTGGAGGGTTAATCCCTTACTCTCCAGCTGTTAAGAAAAACAACTCTTCACTTTCTGCAGAATAAAGCTCACATCACATGGCCTTCTCCTTCCACTCCTGGCTCTCAGGTGCCCCATTGAAACACCTTCACTGATGCCTGAGTTCTTGATTTGGTGTCTAGGACCTATTGTGATTCAGCTCCAAATTACCTTTCCAGCCTTAGCTTTCCCTTCCTCCACCCCACCCCACCCAAATAAGACCACTTCCCCAAATTGTTATTATGTTTTTAATTTTTATTTTTTTTTGAGACAGAGTCTCACTCTGTCATCCTGGATAGAGTGCTGTGGTGTCATTATAGCTCACAGCAA
Source organism: Galagoides demidoff (assembly GCA_963574575.1). NCBI lineage: Eukaryota > Metazoa > Chordata > Mammalia > Primates > Galagidae > Galagoides > Galagoides demidoff. The sequence continues at coordinate 8,664 of CAUYQV010188584.1, forward strand.
GCTCAAACTCTTGGGTTTAAGCAATCCTCTTGCCTCAGCCTTCTGAGTAGCTTGGACTATGGGCACTTGTTATAATGCCTGACTAGTTTTTCTGTTTTTAGTAGAAATGGGGTCTAGCTTTTGCTCAGGGTGGTCTCAGACTCAAGCAATCCTCCTGCCTTGGCTTCCCAGAGTGCTAGGATTACAGGTGTGAACCACTATGCCTGATCCCTGAATTATTCCTAGGAATTCCTGACCTTCTATGTTTCCTAGAAGTTTTTACATTTATTTCCTCCATTTATCTAAGTTTTCAAAGTCTTCTAAGTCTTCTCAATGTGTCTAAGCTTTACTCATCTTTCAAAATTTAGTTCAAATATCAATTTCTCCATAAAGCTTTCTCTGATGTCCATCTCACTTATTGGCTGTAAATAATCTTCCTGTGAACTGTAGGATTTAATTTCTGCCAGTCATTTGATGCCCATCATATTGTGCTTTACTTTACACTGTAAAGTAATTACTTACACTGTAATAACTTATGTACAGCCCATCTCATTCACTAGACTAAACAACCTTAAGGTGTATAGTCAAATACACCTTTATGGCAGTCTCTCTGGAGATGAACAGAATAAGCTGATGGCAAGGCCAATGTGTTGTATGGAAAAGAATGAAGGAGTTGCCGAGGTGGGGAAGGATTAACAAGGCTTTCTGTGGGAAATGTGATTTTCAGAATTATCCTCCAGATCGTTACTAATTGTCTCTGGGTTGGCACCTGTTAGGAGGTAGGTGGCCTCATGGAGCCAGGTTTTCCAGTTTCACAGGTAGATTATGATCTTAGGTATAGAGAAAGGGAAGGGCTGTTAGATCTGGTTCTTATGGCAGGTTCGTAAATGACCTCTGTTCATTTCTCCATCTCTCTTCCTGTTAGGTTCTTAAGTACAAAAATAATGGGCAGAAATTGCCTGTGAACTTGTCCATTTACCAGTTTAATTACTTTTCTAAGACACATTCCTCTCTTTTCTAAACCAGGTCCTTGAGGTTAATTTTCTAAATCTGAATTAGAATGACCCACATGGATATAAACTGCTGTCTCGTTTTATGGAATAAATGCTACACCTGTAGACCTGAAATCTGTTTCCGAAATATGTCATTGTTAGGCTTTTGACATTACAAAATTATTTTACCTTTATCCAAACTGTCATAATAAAAGTAAGAATTCACACTGGTGTGAATGGCAGTGATTGTTTATTCATGCAGCTGAACATACCATGTAATTTCTGCAACTACTAGAAAAGAGCATTTTAAAATACATTTGTCCTTTAAAAAAAAAAAAAAGTAGTCCTAAGACTTTTGAAAGGCCATGTGGTTTTCTTCAAATGGGCCCATGGAGGTTTTCTGGTTTATAATCAATGGAGAATCTAAGAGGTGAAGTTTTTTGCCCATGGACACAGAATTAATGGCAGATCCAGGACCAAGATCCAAGGATCTGGACTGACACCACCAGCTTTTCACAGTACAAAGCACTTCCTATCCATTATATGAAAATCTTGGTAAATATCAGGGATTTGAGGTAATGGAAAATTAGAGCAAGTAATCCTTAGAACACTTATTCCAGAAAATTTGTAATTGAGATGATCTACTCTGAAGAAAAATCTGAGCCAATTATATTGCTGTGGGTGCTTCTTAACAGATGTTAAAAAAGAATTCTTGGACCTATTATATTTTATGATTATAGTTTCTATGAAGAAGTCACTTAGTAATTTTTTGCAAATGAGTAACACTAATGGGCTTGTTTAAATGAGTATTTTAGGAATAACGTCTAATATCAAGCTGAACCTTCTCTTTTAATTTTAATTTGCCACTAGCAGAATGTAAAAACTTAAAACTTTTAACCATGAAAGTCTCTATCTTGGCTATGATTTTGTAAAAACATGAAAAACCAAAGAATAAGAACTCCAACCTGGACAGACATCTGAGTGGGAGCTCCATTTCCTGAGGAAAGTGCCCCAAAAGCATCAATGAGGCCATTGTTCTGAGCTTGATCTGAAGCAAATGTCTTTAAACCTCCTAAAATGCAATTACGTTATCAGAAGTTAGTTTCTGGAAAGCAAGTATTTGGAACATTTTAGTTGTTAAGATAGGAGAATACACAAAATAAATACTCAATTTTATTATTATTATTAATATTTTAGAGACAAGATCTTGCTCTGTCCCTTTATAATAACATGGTCACAGCTCACAGCAACCTCAAACTCCTGGCCTGAAGTGATCCTCTTGCCTTGTCCTCCCAAAGTGCTGGGATTTCAGGTGTGAGCTACCACGTGTAGCCAGCCCCACTGTGTTATTAAAGTATAATTGGATCAATGTCAAACGGGTGCCCAGATTAACTTAGAAATTGATACTAATTTTCAAATCCTAGCAAATAATAGCTTTAGCACAAAGCCATTTGGCTCCTTCAACTCTTTGCAAAGCAGCCATGAACCTCTCACAGGACGTAATTAATATCGTAAAATCTACCTTTAAAGGTCACTTCATATAAAAGAATCTGTCAAGTCTTATGCCAAGTCTATTGACTCACTATTATTTGAAACATAATTTCTGACACACTTGGCTTTAGGGTTTTCTTCTAACTCAAGAAAGATGCAAATGTGATAACAATGAGAAACAATAGCAGACAAAGGGACAGCAATAGAATGGAATAATATATAGTAAAAATGAGATTATACACTAGGCCTGGGAGTCTTGGGCTATTTAGAATAGGCATAACTGGGTGGGTTGATGCAACAGTACTTTTTTTTTTGCAGTTTTTGACTGGGGCTGGGTTTGAAGCTGCCACCTCTGGTATATGGGTCTGGCGCTCCACTGCTTTGAGCCACAGGTGCCGCCCTGAAAGTACTTTTAAACTATTAAAATTCCATCCAAAGTTAAGGAAAGATTTCAGTAAGGTAGTTGATGCCCCACCCACATCCCCTTATGGAGGAGAGTGCATCTCTTTCCAGTTGCTCTAAGCATTGGCTGCTAATGGTTCATAGCTGCCTTCTTTTCCAGAGAATGATCTTATCAAAAAAGGCCAAGCTACCTAGAGAAATAAAATTCCCCTCATCTCTGCCCTTCCATGACAGTTCACAGTCAATGGTGGATGGCCACAGTGGTGCAAAAGGCCAGCCCTCCTGCTCAAGGTGGGACTAAGTCTGTGATGCAATTCTCACTCCAGAGTGCCCTGTGGGATCAGCATGAGTGCTTAGCTCCTTCCCTTGCCTTGTTTTTATCTCTTCCCTTTTCTCCTGAGAGCGCTCCACTTATAAATCACAGGCACTCAAATCCCTGTCTCAGGCTCTGCTTCTAGGAAACCCAGCATAGGATAGGTAGTGAGTGCTAGGAAGGGTGGGGCAGAATCCTGTCATTTCAGCTGCATCAGAAGGCAACTCAGTGCAAACAGTTGATACCCAGAACACTGTCCCTGAGTAAAGAAAGCAAAAAATGTAGGGAGGTGCCTATGGCTCAAGGAATGGGGGCTCCAGCCTCATATACTGGAGGTGGTGGGTTCAAACCCAGCCCCAGCCAAAAAAGCTGGAAAAAAAAATTAAAAAAAAATGTGGTCATCTACTCTGCTAAAGAAGCTGGGGACATAAGGGATCTATTTTAGCTATCTGTGAGTAGGAGATAGACCTGAAATACATTGATTTTTTATGGAGAAGAAGCCACACTGTATTCTGTTTTGGGAGGGACCTTTTTCATTGTCCACTAGGCCCCTCGCCTTCCCCTGCTACTCCTTCCCTCCTTCTTGGACCCTTCTTCTCCAGGTAAAGTTATAGGCGTCCTTCCTCCTTGTCCTTTCTGTTATTAATACAGCACTTATATCTTGGAATTAGGGACTTAGTGTCTTGTCATCTGTAACCCTGGGTCTCTAGGCCAACTGCCAACTGGAATTGAGTGGTTATGGTTAATGTATTAGATTTACAGTCCTTTTAAGGTGACTGTGAAGAGGATCCTGACTCCTCACTAAGGTGCTGTGCTAGTTCCCCCTTCTCCAGACTGCCCTGGTACTAACTCCAAAGCCTTAAAACAGATGGGTAGAGTCAGTTCTAATGGCCATTTTGGAGTAAGGGAAGCTAGTTGGCCAATAAGATCACCCTTGTCTCTCCCCAGCCCCCTTTCTCCCACTCCAAGGTTCACTAGGAGAGGCAGGTCGTCCAGGGGTCTCAGCAGATCACCCCTTACCTGTCATTTTGGACAGTTCCTCTAGTTCCTGAGCAGCAGAGGGTCCCAGGGCCACAGTGTGGATAATGGCCCCACTTTGCTTCACCTCGTTAAAGCACCCGCTTATGGTGGAGTCCTCCCCGTCAGTCAGCAGCACAATTTCAGATCCATCTGTTGAGAATTTCTTCCTAATCACCTAAGGACATAATTGAGAGCGTGAGTTATCAGACTCAGTGTGGCCAAGGTGTTTGTGTAAACTTGACTCACAGAGAAGGAGAAGAGATAGTCCAGAGGGAATAAAGAAGGGTGTCTGGGAGTAGTCAGATATCTGTCTGTCTTGAAAAGATACAGTCTTAACCCAGCAATATCCATGAAACTTAATAATCATCTTTCCTCTTGGCCGTCTGTTGCCCAGGGGGCTGTTGTAGCAGGTAGGCCAGCCCTGGGTATGGACAGCACTGAGGGAGCAACAGAGAAGGCTGTCTGGTTCCCTTCACACCATCTCTCTGGACAGGCTTTCAGAAGTTCCAAGATGCCTTCAGAAACCAACCTCACTTAATGGGGATTACATATGGGGGATACTAGAACAAGGGAAGATTTTAGTTCGTATGATAATTACCTATCTGACCATATCACCTGTTTATGGCTGACATTGGTTCTGAGAAGCCATTACCAAAGGCGCATGAGTTGCTAAATACTTTAATATCCCTCTGATTAAAGTGAAACCTTTTGTTCCTATTAATCCCCAGTTCCTAGTTGTCCTGTGACACCTATGTCTCACCCATTCCTGGGAGACTCAGGTTATGCGTATATATTTACATGGTGGAGAAAGGATGCTCCTTCTGCCAATGTTCAACAATATTATGAAGGAATGAAAATTAGATGAATGAATAATGTTCTCTATTTAAGAAGAGAAAGCCAGAGCCAGAGTTCACTCTTCCCCTAAAAAGAGGAGAAGGAGAGACACAGAAGTAGAGAAAACGAGCAAGTGAGCACAAGCAGCCTTCTTCTATGGACCAGAGTCTCCAACAGGGAAGGCATCCTCAGCAGACTGAAAGGAAGGCTGAGGGCAGGGCAGGCTTCTGCCCACTCCCTGTCTGAGCTCTGAGAGGAGACTGCCACAAAAGGCAGTCCTGGACGATGGGGATAGGGACAGAACCATGACCATTGCCTTTGCCATGTCAAGGAGCCCAGAGCCAGGAGCCTGTTGGCTTGGTTGTGGCCTTGGTCTGAAAAATCTGCAGGGCTGGAGAAGCCCAATTTGGATTCCCTTGTCTCACTTCCTATAACTTCTATGTGTAAAGAAAAACAGGCAGAAGTGGGAACCATAGGGGAGGACTTGAGATGCAAACAAGGAAGGAGAAATCACTCTTAGTAAGGAGCGAGCCTGGCAAAGGTGCAGAAGCTCTGAAGGACAGGTGACCCAATTCGCTTAAACACAAGATACCCAATGCTCATATGACCAATAAAACACAAATATAGTCTAACATGAGGGCAAGAACCAAGTGGGAACCATAGTGTCTCCATAGGGGAGACAGTAGGCAGCTGAGTTGAGATCTGGAAGGTAAGAGGACAGGTAATCCTGCCACAGAGGCTGAGGAATATGAAGCCTGGATGGAGGCTGGACGGAGGACATGGGGCTGGCTGCTCAGGGCTCTTCCCCAATAGTTGAGAGCCACAGTAGGGCTGAGTCAACTGGTGAGGACCATGGACTCTGATCAAACCAACCTCTATGACCACTGCAGGCAGCACTGCCAGGCGCCCAGGTCAGATATGGCCAGTCCTGCAGCAGAGACCAGCAAGAGTCCCAAGGACAGTGTAGGAGCCAAAGCTCTTTGCCTCATCACCCCAAAGTCATGCAAGCTTCCCCCACCCTACATCAGACTCCTCTGGGCAGAGGGCCATTCCATTCTAAATTCCAACTGTATCCCTCACACTCTCCCCCACCCATCTGAACAGAAAACACTGATCCTGAAGTTCTCTTCACCCCCACTCATGCAGCATTAGTCATCTCCCGAGGGTTCTGCAGAGCAGGAGTTTGGTACATCCGTGATTTCACTGTCAGTTTTCCCTTCTCATTTGCTTCTTTAATCAAAGCTTGGGTAGGTGGCAGAGGCATTAGACCCCAGGTGCTTGCAGGTGCCTGGAGAAGAGTTTTGCAGCTGACTGAGCACAATACCACGTTGAGGGAAATGACCTTTAATGGAAATAAAAGGGCTAGAGGGACAGACAGTATTTTAGGAAATAGGTGAGTCCAATGTCCATGTCAAGCAGCGTAAACAGGAATCTACATGTTTCTGTTGCTGCTTGCAAAGCTGGAACAGCCCCATTGACATTTGTTGTCCCCAAAGACAGACTGAGGGCAGACCTGCCCAAAACACTGAGATTCTGAGAGCTTAGGCCAGACAGCACTAAGTTATCATTTATTCTACTTCCTATTCCTTGTTCTATGTAGCTAAATAGTTTCTAAATAAATACAGAATTCTGCATTCTATATTCAGAGCAAGTAAACATCACGTCTTACTAGTGGAATCAATTAGCTTAATTCAATTTCATTTACTCAGAATTTCCTGCATAAATGACATTGTGCCAGCAGCCTGGCTGGTAAAAAGACAAGCCCTACCCCCAAAGAAGTTTTGCTCAATTGAAATACACAATTAGAATCTAAAACAGAAGTGCTTACAAGTTATAAGAGAGAGTTACTTTTTTAAGAGTCCTAATTTCAGGAAGAAATCTATACGGTTGAAAGGATCAGGAAAGATGTTAAGAAATAGGTGGTGACTGTGACGTGTCTTTAAAGAACGAGTGATTTGAGATGCAAAGAAGGGAGGAGAAAGCGCCCTTGCCGAGGAGCCAGCCTGACAAAGGTGCAGAAGCTCAGAAGGACAGGGGACCCAGTTCACTTAAACACAGATACCCAATGCTCATACGAACAATTAAACACAAATAGAGTCTAATACAGGGTAGGGGAAGAAGCGGGTAAAGGGGAGAGGGGTGAGGCCTAACAAGCCCCCTGGGTGAGGGGCTCTCTTACAACTGGAACTTTGAAGTGAGAACAATGGAATCTAAAAATTTGTACCCTCATATTAATTTGATACATACAAACACCCCCCCCCCCCCGAAAACCACAAGATACCTGGAAGAGAGTCCCTGGTGCTCAAGCCCTGGAATGGTAGGGACTGTGTCATGCTAGATTTTAGATATTACATAGGGGAATTTTTACTTAATTTTGTTACAAATGGGGAGACATGGTATCTAAGTAGAGGGACGATGAGTTTGGATGGTCAGAGAAGATCTCTAGATAAGGCTCTGCCACACTCACAGTAGCAATTCCTAGGGCTCCTATTTCTATGCATAAACCATTTAGTTTCCCAAAAGGAGGTTCAGCACCTCCAGAAATGGGGAGTGGTCAGTTGCCTCAGAACTTAACCAGACTCCTGGGTCTTCCCGGTCTCACAGGGGATGCCGCCTCCTGGCCTTGTGCACCATTCCTTCACAGCATTCAGAGCAGTTTGTGACTGTACACTTGTTCCTGTTACTGTGCAGTTACTGCGTCTTCCCCAGGAAGATGATGAGCTCCGTGACAGGAGGTGTGGGGCCTGTCTGGCCCTTATGATATTCTCAGAGCCTAGCACAGAATGTGGCATGTGGAAGACACACCAGGAATATTCCAAATGCAGGAATACACGCAGAAAAGCATGAGCGCCCCGATTCAGAAATGCACCAAAACAAATGAGTTAATGATAGATTTGGAGGCTTGTGTCTCTGTATCCTTTGAACCACTGCTCTGCCCTTGGTTATGCCTTAGACACTAGGCATGAATGGAAACACCTGGAATGGAAATTTCTTAGGACACAGAGATTTCAAACACCAGAAAATGACAATAGAAGAACGTGTCTCACAGTGAATGCTGATCTCAGCCCGGAGCAGATGGAGGTCCCTCCCGAAGCTGCTGTGGGCAAGCTTTTGATGAGTGTGTCTCTGTCACCGACACTGTTTATCTGTCTGAGTTCACTTTGTACGTGGGCAGCACTGTCAAACGTCACCATCCCAACCCAGGATTCCTGCTCAACTGTCTGGAGCAGGAAAAGTTTGGCAGCTTGATTCAGTCTTTTAAGGCGGTTATCATTCTAGATGGAGAAGAAGAAAATCGATCAGGTTGGGTGCAGATAAAGAACAGATAACTAATAACAGGCTAGAAGGAATTTGGAAATGGCAGCCTCAATGTAGAATAAATGATAACAAGCTTATATAAGATAGAACCTTCTATAGGGGAAAAATTTTCATTCACATTTAGCAGCATCTTTGGGCAGAATTTTAGGGCTTTTCTATAAATATCTAAAGATAAAACCAGATTACACAATCATTAAAGTTCAATGCTTTAGTCATAATTCTAGATAAATCCTGTTTAGGACTATAGACCTATAGACACATATATTGTCAGTGAAACATAGAAAATGTTAAGCTTATGTAATTCATTAGAATTTTGCTCATATACTGAAAATTAATTTAATTAGGCAAATGAGACAGTTGATACTGAATCTTAGTTGGACAAAGTTGAGGTAGGCACTTCTGAAGGTAATGTTATTATTACACTATTCTGACCCTCAAGTCATGTTCATTCCTGATAGGATTCAAGCCATAGTCTAGGGTGCTTCTGACTCAGGTCTATGACCAGCAACCAGAAGACCAGGGACCGTTGAACATACCGCCATGCTTCCAGACTTATCAAGGACGAGGCACAGAATTCTCTGTCCAATCTGCAGCAGTGAGAAGGTGGGCGTGGGCGGCTGTGTTGTCATAGGAGTGGTCGTCTTAAAGTCCTCAGAATCACGGATCACTTCCCACGTGCTTCGGAGATTGCATCGTTGGTTTTGCAGATTTGGGGCTTCTTTATTGTGGTTTTTTTCTGTACAGAATTCGACCACCTGAAATTGTCATTAAAATAGTATGATAAAGGTAAATTATTTGGTAAAATAGCTATTAATTTGATTGCAACATTTTAAATCCCGCATCTAAACTACAGTAGAACTCTGGTTACTTGACCACCCAAGGGAACATAACAAACTGGTCAACATTCGGAGGTGGTCAATATAAGGGACTCGGCCGACTGCACTGAGACGTACATGTGGTGCATGTCCAGTCTATGAAAAGTAGGTCAACTTAAGGAGGTTGTCAGTGTAGAGAGGTGGTCGACTGAGGAGCTTCTACTGTATTTTTATGCCCTGCCCTGCCTTTCTCCCCAGTCCGCTCTGCTAACCCATAACCTTACCTTGGCTCAATCTCACCACCACTGTATGGCACTGTGAGGGGAGTTCACGGAATCTTCAGTCTTACTGGGTTTTTAATGCTCCCCAGAAAGCCGTTTACCAGCTCTAGGTGGCTTCTTTCCTCCTTCCTGAATTTGCCCTATCAAGCCATCACTGCTGTCTTAAAGCCTCCTCAGCCGCCTTCTCCTGGTTCCAGCTTATCTCTGTCCTTACACCACCAAACTCCACTTCACTTCCCTCTCACCAGCGTGCAGCCTTCCCACCTTCCAACAGCCAACATTCCAGCTCTCTCCAAAATACACCTGGATGTTTCAGAGGCTCTCCAGACCCTACATGTCCATTTCTGACCTCATCACCTTTCTCTAATCTGCCCTCCTTCCTCACGTATATCCTAACTTTATGTCACCAGTACATACTCAATCACCCAAATCAAGAAACTGAGAGTTTTCCTGGCTTCTTCCCCCTACAGAGGAGCTGGGATCGATAGATTTCATTATCCTTCTCCATCTCTAATGGAATCTCCGTCATCTGAGCCCTCATGGTCCATCCCTCAAATGACTGCAGTCTCCTAACTGACTTTTCCTTCCTGCTTTCCCTCCAATTGGCCCCGTTCGCAGCTGCCTGAGGAGTCTCTCATCTTATTCTCTACTTAAGACTATTTGGTGGCTTTTGACTGCTCACACACTATAGTAAGTGGCAATCTCCTCATTCTGGCTGTATATTCTAAGCCCTTGATTTTCCCCACAGTAGCATGTAAGTTCTCAGACTCAGCAGGCTTTTTTCTCTTTCTGCCTTTGCTCATGATACCCACTTGATGATGAAGTTTCTCTTCCCCTGTCTTCTGCATTGTAAACTCTACCTTCATTTTTCAGCCCAAAGGTCACTTCCAAAATATTTTTTCTTTTTTTTTTTTTACTTCCAAAATATTTTCTTATTTTCTACTCTTCCCCCAAAGAATTTCCGCTTGACTAGCTGTGGCCTCTACAGTACCCTGCAGAAACTTTAATAAGGCCCCTTTAACACTGTAATGCACGTGTTGAACTGTAGGTCCACCTATGGCAGAAATCTTATCAAATTTGTCTCCCTTAAAATTTAGCCCAGTGTTTTATTATACATAATAAAAACTCAATATAAACTCATTGTTTTTTAGAGTAAGCCTAACCTCTTTGCACTTCAGTTTTTTTTCTTTTCTTTTCTTTTTGAGATAGAGTCTTACTTTGTCACCCTTGGTAGAGTGCTGCGGCATCACAGCTCACAGCAACCTCAAACTCCTGGGCATAAGCGATTCTCTTGCCTCAGCCTCCCTAGTACCTGGGACTATAGGTGCCCGCCACAACACCTGGTTATTTTTAGAGATGGGGGGGGCCTCACTCTGGCTTAGGCTGGTCTCGAACCTATGAGCTCAGGCAATCCACCCACCTTGGCCTCCTAGGAAAATAATGAAATTACAGGTGTGAGCCACCATGCCTGGCCTCACTTCAGATTTTTTCACCGAAGAAAGGATGATAGTTACTATGTAAGAATTACATACATGCAATAGAGTTAATACTAACACAGCCAGTAAATGCTGGCTCCTTCCCCTTTTAATGTCTTATAACACTATTAGTGTTTATATGCCTAGTGTTTGCGGGGATTAGAAAAAGGTACAGTTTACCCAGGAGAAATACTTAGCTCTTTCTCTCAGTGACTTTACAGTGTTATCCTTTAATTATACATTTTTAAATATCTGGAATTCTGGTAACTTAGAAAGTTATCACCAGCTGTTTAACACGTGTTTTTCTCTTTCTTTGCATTTTTGGGTCTTTCTATTTGGTAGTATTTCCATTATCAGTAGGACTACTTTTTAGAAAAGGGACCTGAAAAACTTTTAGGTAAACCCCAGGCAGAGGTTCCCAAGCCTGGCTATGCCTCAAATTTAACTCTGTGGCTGATGTAAAATTTGAAAATTTTAATCTTGGCCCCTTATGGAAGTTTCCGAATAGGTCTGAGAATGGACTACACAGCCACATTGAAGGATGGGCCTGGTGAATCATGGTGCATCACATTTTCAAAACTTATGCCAAATTATTATTCATAGACTCTTGAAAGTTGTTTCACCCTCCATTCTAAAAGTAAAACATAATTTTATGTAAGAAACATAATTTTATGTAAGGGGACTCCCCACTAAAGTCAGCTAATTGATGTGTTTAGTCTTCTTTCGTGAAAATTGTTCTACAAATTTAGTATCCATATGGATAGTTAGTCAAGTTATATAAGCAAGAATTTGTGTGCCTGTATGCCTTTAAGTGGATTTGAAATAATTTTAAGCATTTAAACTAAAATGGAGTGAGAGGAAGAGGATGGAGAAGACAGAATGGACGTGAGAAGGGTAAGGGGAAGAAGATGGGCCTTTATCCCTGATTTGGGACTCCCAGCTTTTCCTACAGAGAACCAGTTGCTCACTGATGGTTTCTCTAGAATTTGATTCTCCCTTGGAGCACCTGCAGTAAAAACTTCATTAAATTCATGAATCTAGAAAAAAACAAATAATGGTGTACTTACAGAACCAATGCTTTGTGCAAACATTATGGACGCCTTCTCAGTCTGTTGGCTTTTGGGTAAAAACTGGCAATCCTTTTCGTATAGTCCTGTTAATTTGTCGATTTTGCATGGTTTTTTGATACAGCTGCCCCCTTGACACTTATATACTTTATTTTCACCATCAATAGCTGCTGAACATCTGAAAATATATAAAGGTCAGATGTTTAGGTGATGTAATCATTTCCGAGGGTCAGACTCTGAGCTCAGGGAGGGCTCTTTCTTTTCTGAAAGATTGCTTTTCTGTGATTTCCTCTTATACTCTGGGAAACAAATACATACTGTGATGTAGAAAAAGTATGACTTTTTTTTTTTATCATAGTCATTTCAGTTTGCCAGAAAGTATCCGAGGGGCTCCCAAAATGGTATCAGGATTTATTTTTATGCAGCAGAAAAGCGAGGTCTGGTTTTAGGGCAGCTGTTAGCATTAATCTGGACCAAAGCCTTCAGGTACATCTGTATCTATTCCCTTCATTCTTAGAAAATCAGGAGCCCCTATTTATTTTCCCCCTAAAATTTGCTGACATTTCCTATTTGTCTTTTGTCATTAATTTATTTCATATGGTGTTGCATAGTCCTTGGATGAGTGCAGAGTAAAATTTTTCTTTATATATGTTATGTGATGCTGCTTTATAACTGGAATGCTTTCCTCCCACAGCTTATTGCTTAATTACAGTTTTGAATATATACACGATAGGTGAACACTATGGAAAATTTGGAAAATACTGACATTATAAGAAAGAAAGAAAAATCCCCCATGTCTCACATTAGAAATAAAGCTTTTCCTTCTTGATGTATCAATGTAACATCACACATGTGAGTATAGCTTTGTTTCTTGCTTTTAAAAATATTAGTCTCTTTTAAAATTAGTATATTAATACTTTTTCAAAATGTGGTTTTAATAATTTTACCTCTTTCGATACTATAATATGAATTTAGCCTGATTGACTTAATTTAGTTTTCCCTTCCAATTTGTCAGCAAATAAAACATCAACAAATAAACAAAATTTCACTGTTTTGACCATATTTTCAAATTTGCCACATGATTGATTCCCAGAGTAAACTATCAGACCCAAGAGTTTGGACATTTTGAAATCTATTCATACAGCTATCATATTCTTAAAATAGATTTTTGAACATGAAATCATTGGGTTAAGAAATCAAATGTTTTCGAGATTTGATATGTGTCACCTAAATTGCTTTGAAGAAAAGGTGCCCCATTTTATGCTTCTTTTTTTTTTTTGAGATGGAGCCTCAAGCTATCCCCCTGGGTAGAGTGCTGTGGCATCACTGCTCATAGTAACCTCCAACTCCTGGACTCAAGTGAGTCTCCTGCCTCTGCCTCCCAAGTAGCTGGGACCACAGGCGCCCGCCAGAACGCCTGGCCATTTTTTGGTTGCAGCCATCATTGTTGTTTGGCGGGCCTGGGCTGGGTATTCGAACCCACCACCTTAGGTGTACGTGGCTGGCGCCTTAGCCAATTGAGCCACAGGCGCCGAGCCCCATTTTATGCTTCTAACAACCATTTTTGAGAACTTTCATCCCAGAGACAGTAACTTACTAAGTAATAAATGAGTCTTTGTCAAATTTGCATCTCTTTGATTACTAGTAAGAATATTTTTATACATTATTGGCCATTTTTATTTCTTCTTGTGTGAATTATTTAGTCTTCTCCTTGTCTATTTTCCTATTAGGCTGTTATTGTTTTATTTATTTTCAAAAGTTTTTTATGCATTATAATACTAAGCTTCTAAAAGCTTTTTAGAAAGGTTTTGGCAAATCTCTTTTTCTGGTTTTGGTCTTTTTATTTCTTTTATTTTTGGCTCATGTGCAACAACATTTTAAATTTATATGCAGCCAGTTATCAACAGTTATCATTCTTTTAGCTAGTTTTCCCAATTCACGACTGCATAGAAAGAACCTTGATATATAGGGATTTGACACTTTTAAGTATCATCTAGTTTTCATTATGATTTTTGTTTATTTTTAATGAGTCTATCCAATTGGAAAAGGGTCTATTAATTTTTTCTCCACACAATTAAAATTGTTTCGATATTTCAATAAATTATTTCTATACAATCTATACAGATTTGTAATTCTACCTACATTAAATAGTAAATTAATTATACCTGTAAAGGTCTTATTATTCATATTATTCATAATAGTTCATATTATTTTAATTAATATAGTTTTATAGTATATTACAAATTGATAAGCAAAAGGCCTTTTATTACAACTTTTTAAAAAATGATCTTAGATACTATCTACTAAATGAACTGTAAGATTTTAAAACAAGGATGTAATTTTGATTAGAATTTCATAAAACCTATAAGTGTATAATCAATTTTGGTTGAATTTACATCTCCCATGAATTAAAAGATCTCTCAGTTTTTCTTGGTGGGTTTTTAAACATCCTTTAGAAGGATTTCATACTTTTCTTAAAATATGTCTTCTGCATTTTGTAGTTTTTCCTACTTTGATCATGCCTTTAATTACTATCTTGAGGGAGGCATTTTTTCCCTTTATGGTTTTGAACTGATTATTGCTACTATGTGGAAAAGTAATTTGAATATTTAGTTTGTATCTGGTTACATTACTGACTTTCCTTATCAATTTTAATTTCAGTTTATTCCCTTGAGTTTTCTAAGTGGACCACATAGCATTTGTGCCAAAGATATTTTCTCTCTTCCTTTCCAGCAGCCCTTGTTTTTACCTCCTAGTGTCTGTATTTTTGCACTGGGTATAACTCCCTAAACAAGGTTCTGTCATTGTGGCCATAGTAGCATCCTTATTTTATTCTTGGGAATGTCTCTAGTGTTTCCTAATTAAATATGAGGGGACCATTGGCTTTCAGGAGATGTTCTGTATCATTTTAAAGAAGTAACCTGTTGTAGGCAGTGTGTCATTTTTGCAATTGGTTTTAGGCCTTAAAACGAACTAAAAAGTTTGGAGGATGAGGAGGAATACATATTAGTATATTGTAATAAACTTTTAAAGAGGAAATCCTATCTTATCTGTGGAAGGAAGATCATGCTGTGTATGTGTATATTTCTAGACTGTCTCTAGAATATGTCTAGAAAGATTGATTATGCACTGATCAGTCTTTCTCTTTAGAGAATAAATGTTCAAAAGCTTAGATAAGAGAAGGGGAAAGGCAGATGTCAGTTTTAGAATGGTGGTCGTAGACTGAGATTTGAGAGGGCAAACCAATCTATGATCACGTCAGAGAAATGCCCCCAGGCTGTGGTCCATGAAGAGCTGAGTGTGCAGGCTAGAGGAATCTGGTAGACCCTGCATGAGTCTAGGAGGCAGCAGTGAGCTCAGTGGCTACTTTTGCCTGAAGAGATTCAACAATAAGATGTAATAGAATGGGAATGGACCAAGCAGACAGAGCTTGAATGCAATAGAGAAAGGGAAAAATGATAAAAGGATTTTTTTCCTTCTGGGTAGATGCCCAGTAATGGGATTGCAGGATCAAATGGAAGGTCTAGCTTGAATTCTTTGAGGTTTCTCCATACTTCCTTCCAAAAAGGCTGTATTAGTTTGCAGTCCCACCAGCACCAGCATCGGCAGTTTTGAGATTTTGTGATGTGGGCCATTCTCGCTGGGGGTTAGATGATATCTCAGGGTGGTTTTAATTTGCATTTCTCTTATAATTAGGGATGATGAGCATTTTTTCATATGTTTGCTAGCCATTTGTCTGTCTTCTTTATAGAAGGTTCTATTTATCTTTCTTCCCTATTGATATATGGGATTATTGGCTTTTTTCATGTGGATTAGTTTGATTTCTCTATAAATCCTAGTTATTAAGCTTTTGTCTGATTCAAAATATTCAAATATCCTTTCCCTTTGTGTAGGTTGTCTATTTACCTTGGTTGTTGTCTCCTTAGCTGTACAGAAGCTTTTCAGTTTAATTAAGTCCTATTTGTTTATTTTTATTGTTGTTGCAATTGCCATGGAAGTTTTCTTCATAAAATCTTTCCCCAGGCTGATATCTTATGGTGTTTTTCCTATGCTTTCTTTCAGGATTTTTATTATTTCATGCCTTAAATTTAAGTCCTTTATCCATCTTGAATCAATTTTTGTGAGTGGAGAAACTGGGTCCAGTTTCAGTCTTTTACATGTGGATATCCAGTTCTCCCAGCACCGTTTATTGAATAGGGAGTCTTTCCCCTAAGGTATGTTCTTGTTTGGTTTATCAAAGGTTAGGTGGTTGTAAGATGTTAGCTTCATTTCCTGGTTTTCTATTCAATTCCAAATATCTATGTTCCTATTTCTGTGCCAGTACCATGTAGTCTTGACCACTATGGCCTTGTAGTACAGCCTAAACTCTGGTATGCTGATGCCCCCAGCTTTGTTTTTATTACTAAGAACTGCCTTGGCTATGTAGGTTTTTTTCTGGTTCCATACAAAATGCAGAACAATTTTTTCCAAGACTTGAAAGTATGATGGTGGTATTTTAATAGGGATGGTATTGAATCACTAGATTGCTTTGGGAAATATAGACATTTTAACAATGTTGATTCTTCCTAGCCATGAGCATGGCATGTTCTTCCATTTGTTAATATTCTCTGCTATTTCCTTTCTTAAGGAAAAAAATCCTTTTATCATAAGGGCACTTACACTAGATTGTTTACTGTAGCTCAATTTACAATCACCAAAATGTGGAAACAGCCTGAATGCCCCACAACCCCAGGAATGGATTAACAAGCTGTGGTATATGTATTACTATTCAGCCATTAAAAAAATGGAGACTTTACAGCTTTTGTATTAACCTGGATAGAAGTGGAACACATTATTCTTAGTAAATCATCACAAGAATGGAGAAACACAAATCCTATGTATTCAATTACTGACAATTAATGATACTGTGAGAGGTGGGGGAAGGGAAGAGCAGAGAAAGGGAAGGAGGGAGGGGGTGGGGTCTTGGTGTGTGACACACCTTTTGGGAGCAAGGCACAATTGTAAGAAGAACTTTGCCTAACAAATGCAATCAGTGTAACCTGGTTTCTGTACCCTCAATGAATCCCCAACAATAAGAAAGGAAGAAAAGACAGAAAGACAGGAAGAAAGAAAGAAAGGAAGGAAGGAAGAGAAAAATGGAGAGCAGTAATGCTCTTTGGGAGACATGAGAAGCCAAGATCCAGTGCAGCCTCTTTTGAAGTTAAGACAGTAAGTGAACCAAAGCTGAGTGCTACTCCTTTATAAGCCATGGGGAAAGCAAGACTGGAGCCAGAAATGGAGAGAGTGTGGTACCAACTTCGATTCTTTAAAAAGAGGTGGTTGTCTTTTAACTCAGAAACAAATGTATACTCTTATCAAGTTTCTTTTGAGAATGTATTAGAATAATCATTTCTTTTTCTTCGTTTGGTGTACTATATTAACTACATAAAGTTCATGTGCAAAGTTAATAGTTCAGTTGAATGTTAAATTGCAAACAAACTTTATGGCCACCCTGTACTTCACTAATACTAAAACATTTTTAGATTTCTGGAAGACATCCTACTTGGCCTTAGTGTGTTTGCTGTTCCCTTAATTCCTCTAGATGTAATTTATTATCCTTTCATTTAAAATCTATGCCCTATCTTTTTAATGAGCTGAATCTACAGAATTCTTTTTCATTCTTTCTATGGGGTTTTAGTATCTGAATTATGCTAACTCTTTAAAATAAACTGGAAAGTTTCTCATCACTTATATTTAAACTAAAGCAGTTTATATATACTGAAACTATAGCTTGCAAGAACATGCCTGTCAAATCATGGCAGCCAAGGGTACTTTCCAAGTGTTTGGTTTGATTTCTGCTGATGTCATACATGGTTTAATTCAAGCTGGCAGCATTTTGGGATAACTTTTCAGATAAGTTCCATCCTTCCCAGGCCCATATGTCCTGACAGAGTCCACAGGTATCATTCTGCCCTCTAGGCCCCAAGAGCCCCACCAGGTCTGTTTATGTCACTGATTCTTCCCCAGGATGATGGAAACACTGACCACAGCACCTCTAAATTTGGTACACTTGAAAAAAAGGTGTAAATAATTTAGAGCTAAAGAATGAAGAGTTCAATTGATTGATGTACTTGTAAAGTAAGCAAAAGTGGCAGTTTTGTGGAAATCTGAAAAAGAAGGAACTAAGAGCTCATGTTATTAGATATAGAAAGTAAGAAAAGAGACTTTTTTTTAAAGTAATCAATTCAAGAAAAAAAATTGTTTCCATTGAAAATAATTAGGGAAAAGTTAAATCAAATATACATACGCCACTGGTTTGTTCTTTCTGTTGGATAAGTAGAATTTCTGGTCGTTATTATACTCATCAAATACTCCCCATCGTAGATGAGCCCATTCATGGACAAATACCCTACCTGTGAGAAAATATTTCAAACACCTAATTACACTAAGAATGGCAAGATCACCTTCTCACATAGAAAGCAGTTCTTTGGAAGAGTTATTATGCTTTGTTAATTTTTTTTTTAAAAGTTAAAGACTTGATTTTTTTAGAAAGATGTAATATGACAACTGTACATTGGTTAATCAGGTGCCTCCTAAGTGCCAGGTAGTTATTCACACAAGGGTGAAACAACTGTCTGCCCTCAATAGCCCATGGCCTAGTGGAGGACAAGCATGATCAGATAATCGAAATGCAAGTGTGATGGGGGTCAGTGCAGGCTGCTGGGGCAGCAGAGGCCTTCACAGAGCAGCAGGGCAGCACCCCAATAGGCCCTTCTCCTTCATGGCTCATATCTGATCAAACTCAAGGCCTGTCTACTCCACTTCTGCCTGTTTGCTTTGATCCATTCTTGCCTTTCCAGTTGCATTGCCTTGCCGTTTACTCCTGACTTACTGCAATAGCCACCCAGCTGGCCTCCTGGTCTCCAGCCTTTAGGGCTTCCCCGTGGTGCTCAGGGTTAAGTCTGGCTTCTCAACCTGGTGTACAAAGTCCCTGGGAATTCAGGCTCTGCTCCTCTGTACAGCCTTAGCTATTGTTATTCTCCACCCACTTCTAAAACTCCATCATTGCGATGAATTTCTGAACTCCTTTACTTTCCAGTTTGCACCCCAATTTTGTTCGTCTCTGGTCCTTTTTGCATATTTTCCCTTTGCTTGAAATACCCTCTCCCCATCTCTGCCTGGATGACTCCTATTTTTTAAGCTTTTGTTAACCTAGAATCCTCCCTGCCCATACTCAGACACAACCAGGTGCTCCTCTCACTTACATCATCTCCCGTTAGGCACTTATCATGTTAAATTGTCACTGCTACTTCCTGGCCGGTCTCCCACACTAGACACTGGTGTCCAGGAGGGCAGATGATACAATTTCTTCATTGTCATATCGGGCACATAGAGTTTAGAACTTAACAGGCCTCAGTGATCTTTGTTAAGTTAGAATGAAACCTGAGTAACTAGGTACAGCTCAGTTTTTCCAGAATGTAAGTTCCAAGAGGGGCTGAATTTGGAGGGTTATGTGAAGAGGGGCTTACTAAGGAAACTTTAACGTCCCACAGGAAGGATCTACTTTTATTCTGTAGGTGCCAGATATAATGTATTATCCTTTTATTTAAAATAAATTGGAAAATCTGCTTTCCAGTAGACTGATGTTCTCTTAAAGGTAAGAAAAGATTGTGAGGGAGAGTGAGAGGAGGCACAGTGTCCAAAGGAGACACAAGAGTGACATTACAGGTGATTGTGATGGCAGGAAGACTCAGGAATGGGCAGGGCAGTTAGGTGAATCATTCAGCACATATTTGTTGAGCCAGACATTGGGAATTTTCTGTTCCTATTACTAAGGTGAAATGGAGTGTTACAGAATACCAAAGAGGTAGGTTTGACACCTCTTTCTGATAAGGTTTTTAATTGCTCTTGGATTGTATTTGACTGTGGGGCATAGAGGTTACAGTTTTGTTTTTTTTTTTTTTGCTTGCTTTTTTTTGCTCTATCTTATGTGTTTAAATAAAATCAAACTGGTTCTGAAGGATCCAAATCATTTTCTGAGATAAAAATTCTAATATTAGTTATTTAGTAACTAATCACATTTAGAAAGTACATTTTACAAATACACCCTTTAATATTTCCTCCAAATACTGCTCTATGTAGCTCATATAGCAAAGACAGAGTTTATTTTGGAAAGGAAGGCTGGACTTTTTTCTTCCCTGGCAGGTTTTTGGCAGTGGAAGGATACTCCGTTATGCAAGGTGTATCCACTGCACCTGGGCGCTTGTTAAAAATGTAGATTCCTTTTTGCCCATTTATTTTTAATTTGTATATATTCATGGTGTACAAGTGTAATTTACTGCTTTGATAATATTACATTGAGGTGAAGTGAGAGACCTCAGGCCATATATCACTGAAGCAATACACATTGTATCCAGCAAGCAACATACCACTATTCAGCCCCTCACACCCCCTCCCTGAATCTCCCTTGTCCATCGTTTTACATTCTAAAAATACAGATTTTTGAGTCCCACTGAATCAGAACTCCCATTTTAACAAGATCTATTGATAATTTGAATGCACGTGAATATCTGAGACTGTACATATCCGCCACCTGGTGGCTACCACATGAATTGCAGGCAGGAGTTTTCGTTCAGTTGAGTACCATTATAATAAGATCCATAGAAACTTATATAAAAAGATTTTATGATTATAACATGGTACTATAGTAACTTAAATTTACAAATACTATATTTCCAAAGGTAATCTAAATAAGAAATTAAACTCCAAGCTGAGACATTCTAGCTAGAAATTCTAAATAAAAAGCATATTCTAAGTAAAAAACCCTACTCTATTAGTTTATTCCTAATAGTTTATTTGTACTATATGTGCTTATTCACAAAGATAATGCTATTGTCGTTAAGCTTTTGACATAAAATAGTTAAGTCTTATGAGAAATATAGACTATTTCATACCTACTGGTCCATATTCACGCAACTTTTTTCTTGCTAATAAGTCAGGAGTGAAATGAATCCTTTCACCCTTTTCTCCACACTTCCCCATCTGGACAGTGTAGGGGTCATCGTTACCTGGAGGATTAGGTGCAGCAACCAGAACATCAGCCTGAAATTTAGGAAAAACCTTTTATTATCATCAAATTTCAGCAAATGAATTAACCTTATTCATTTTAAAGCAATTTTATTTGATTCTAGAGTATTTTGATTTAAAAAAAAAATCTGAGTTCCAGAAGAAAACTGAATTTGAAAGAAGAACTTGGTATTCTCACATTTTTGTAGGTCTCGAGTTTCGGTCTCACATAGTCAGGTTTTGTCTTCCAGTTTTTAGGAATCAAAATGGCAACACTTTTGAAATAAAATCGTTTTTCTGTAGCTTCAAATAGGTATGGAGACGCCTGTGTCACCATATCCTGGGAAGAAAAAAGAACATACGTAACAATTATGACTGAAAATAGATTAGATTACTAGTCATTCGAATTTACATCTATATTTCACATTTCCAAAGACTAGTTATTTGTCAAGATGGAAAGGGGACATGTGGAAATACTTCTAAATAATAATAGTAAGCTTTTGGAACAGTTACGACATACTCTGTATCACAGAGTAATGTTTAACAACGCAGACTGTACAGGTAGACTTAATCCTGGCTTCATCATTTACTGTGGGACAGTAGGTAGTTTATAATTCTGAGCCTCAGTTTCCCCATTTATAAAATGGGAAATATCCTAGTGATTAGTTGATAAGGTTGTGGTGAGGGACAAAGAAGGTCAAACCTGGGATGCACTAGGAACACTGTTTACTTAGGAATAATGTCAGTGCTTATTCAATGGTAGCTAAAAAAAATTTATCTATAAGTTTCATTTCATTTGATCCTTTGGGGATCAATAAGCCTTTGAGGAGAAACTAAGAATGAGAATTAAAATGAAAGTGTTACTATGATAAATTATAAATGCCCCAATCCCCTAGGATGCATTATGACAAAATAACAGTGAAAGTTGAGAGAGAGTTAAAATATCAAGAGGCATTGAGTCTGTTAGGACCGAAAGCCAGTGGCCTCAAAAGGGAGTGTAGACAGAGGAGAAAAGAGGGTGAAGACTAAGCCATGGGGGTGGGGTGCTGGGTTTAGAAGTGAGAAGAGAATGAGCCTCAGAAGGACCTGTTGGTGCCCATGAAGGACATCAAAAGCTGTGGGATAGGTGTTGTAGGAAGGAGGGCATGATCATCAGGGTCCAACATTGCTGAGCAATCCTTAACATGAGGACTAAGAACTGATCTATGGATTGGGCAGCGTGGGTGAGCCATTTTAACAGAAAGGAGGCTTACGAGTGGATTCAAGGGAGTGGGAGGTAAGGAAGTGCCAACAAGTTCTTGTACAGATTAAAGGGGGTGGAGAAATGAGGGAACAGGTGGAAGAGGACTTTAGGACAATGAAGTTTTGTTTGTTTAAATGGAAACTATTATGTTTCTGTGCTCATGGGAAAAAACTGATAATGCATAAGAAAACAAGGATCATTAATTACAAGAGGAAAGTCTTTGCTGGAACAGAACACAGAAGGGGCTGGACTTAAGAACAGAAAGAGTTCATCATTTTATAGGGAAACAGGAACTGGATATTGGTGAAAGAGTAAATCCCACTCACTTCCTAACTGGGATGAACCGAGGATTTATCTCCCTGCACCTGTTTCCCCCTTTCAAATAGTGATAATAATGATTGCCTAACTAATTAAAAAAAGTAACTGATTTTCATCTTTCTCTTTCAGAACTCCAGATTTTTAACAATCACAAGAAGAGTTTAACATTGTGTCATTTTTTAAAATAAAAAACTGAGTCAAGATCACCAAGAGTTGAAAAGTAGGTGTAAACTTCCTGTGTTAAGAGTATTATACACATGTTGACTGGTGTACAATTTGACTTGTGAAGTGTGAGTTTTCAATGTTCCCAAAGCGCTTATTGTCCATGTTCCAGTAGAAACAATATTAAGAGATTTTTGATTTGGCACCTGTTCTAAATTTTGGTGACCTCACATCCAAACAGACATTTAAACCCTCACGCTGAGAAAAGGTAGGGGGTGCGGTGACAGCTTATAGGATAAACTAGAAATTCCTTACAGACAGCTATAGTAAATTGTTCATCACTGGACTCCTAGTACCTGACATGATATAGATGCTCTGTACATATTTGTTAAAGGAATGAATGAATGAATGGATGAATGAAATGGTTTTGATAAGTGCCAAACTGGTACAGCAGAGCTGAGACAGGGCTCCTGTGCACAAGTGCATTGAGAACACTCCAGAATATTTCTGTTGTGTATCTTCTTGTGTGTGTGTGTGTGTGTGAGAGAGAGAGAGAGAGAGAGGGAGAGAGAACACTCCCCCCCAACTGTCCCTTCCTCATCGTGTTAGATGTGCTCCCACTGCTTCTATAACTAATAGAGGCAAAAAGTGACGCGCAACTGTGATAGTGCCGTCAACCGGTCTTGTAGTTGGAGAAATGTTGGGGACTGTCCTGCTGAAGTAAATAGGTAAAGAGCTGACGCAGAGGCTTCTGTCCCCACAGGGCAGCAATAGCACAATCTGCTCTCACACAGTTTGTTGGAGCAGAGGGAGGGATAGCAGGAAAGGTGGCCAAGCCCAAGATGACATCCCTCACCTCTGCAGATCTTGAATATCAAATAGGAATTCACTTTTATCGACTACTCGAGGAATCTGAGCATTCCATCAGACTTAACTCTTCACATGTTCTTGTTAAAGAGAAGGAAGTGGTAGAGCCAGCTTATTGTACACCCAACTCCATTGTGACTCGTCCTAGAAACCTTATTAATAATTGAGGTGAGAACTGCATGTCACAAGAGGAGAACTCCTGAAGACAATGAGGTGAAAGCACTTTGGAGGCTCTAAGCGTCTCGTGTGGTAGACACCAATAGCCGGTGTTATCAGAAATCAGGCCTCACGTTCTCTTTTCAGCATCTTGCTGAACCCCACCCCGTAGCTTGAGACAGAAACACATGGTCAAATTTTTGCTGATGCCCACTTCAAAATTTAGAGACAATAGAGAAAAACTCACTCAACGTTTTTTGTTTATTGAGAGATTTCAAAAGGTCTGAACGTCCCTTTTATCAAAGACAGTCATGAGTCTTTCAGTTTAATGGGAATGCTTTACGGTGGGGGGAAGCCTCCCCTCCATTCTCCACCTCCATCGGCTGCAATTCTTTAGCTACAAACTGGCAGAGAGAGATGGTTTTCTCTCCAAACTCCACCTTTCTGGGTTTGCCTCCACTTAAAGCAAGAAATCTTTGTGGAGGACCCTATTATCTCCAGAGAAATAAAAAGAGGACTGATGATTGATCACTGATGGCTATCTCCACCATTTACTGAGCTCTTACCAGGCCCTGTGCATACGTTTTTGAAGTTTTTTTTTAAGGTTTTAAAATAGTTTTAAAGGAAAATGTGCAAAAACATATATATATATATAGTGTTATTATATACTCTCACCCAATTTCCCCTTATATTCATGCATTTTAAAATTTGATCCTAACAAAATCCTAGGAAGTAGATACTTATTATTTCCTGCTACTCTGTCTCTGTATGTGTTACAGCCAGATTCCAGGGTGTTCTTTTAAAAGACTATGCCCCGATAGGAAAATTAGGCAAAGGAATTGACCTCTGTGCATCTCACAATATCTGCCAAATGTTGTTAACTCAGCCTCACTGTAAAACTAAATGATTTTCAGTGAAATAATCTTCAGCAGTAAATATAGACTAAGTCATTTATAAAGGGCCAAAAATGTGTCAAACTGTGACTTATGTGGGTTGCATTTATTATCTCATCCCTCAAAAGAATCCTAATGGCTAAGTGATATTATTTCCACTTTATAGATGAAGAATTTGACACACATACATAAAATAACTTTCCAGTGTCATGCAGCTGGCACAAGAGAACTTGCTATCACAACATTCCGCTTAAATTTTTGTTTTAAGAAAAAGCATGGATGATTACCATTTTGAGCTTACCTTTATTTGCTGAATGAGTGTTTCATCTTCTGGTAGGTCAGGGTCAATTGCAATGACAATGCCTTCATAGCCATTATTGTTCAGCTGAATGAGCGAATTGCTCAGGGCCCCCTTTAGAAGGTGAAGCGTCAAGATGAAAACAGAAGTCTTAAATGATCCCATTGCTGCTCATCTCCTTTCGATTTCTCTCTTTGGAAAATGCTAGCTATGGCGCTGTCTTTCTTTACCACTATATATACAAAAATACAGGCACACATTTTCCCAACTTATCAGAGGTGGTTTATCAGAGACCTTTCACCCCTTGACCTAAAATTGTTTCATTGTTGCTTTTGACTTCAATATGAGAACGATAACTGTAGCCTAGTCTAAAATTGTGTACTTTGAAATATATCTGTTTAAAGGGAGTGTTTGTCCTGGTCTTTGGCTGTGCCAGATGCCAGTAAAGGTGGAGAGCTACATCCGGTTCCTTGGAAGGACTCACAGGTGACAAGCAGGTTTGATTTTTTGTTTACTTCTTACAAATGTTTGCCCACCCAGTGATACTGGGTCACCCAACACACCTCTGAATGCCTCTTGCTCAGCAGGGCCCTGATTGTTTTACTTATTCAATAAGTATTCTATTCTTCTTCTTCTTTTTTTTTTTTTTTTTTTGAGACATAGTCACACTCTGTTGCCCTGAGTAAAGTACTAAGGCATCATCATAATGCACAGCAACCTCAGTCTCTTGGGCTCAAGAGAGCCTCTTGCCCAGCCTCCAAAGTAGCTGGAACTATAGGTGCTTGCCGCAATGCCAACACTGGGCTAGTTTTTCTAATTTTTTTAGAGATGAGGTCTCACTCTTGCTTAAGCTGGTCTTGTGAGCTCAAGCAATCTACCTACCTCGGCCTCCCACAGTGTTAGGATTACAGCCACTGCACCCACCCTCAATAAACATTCTTTAAGTGTAAACCAGAGATATCCAGTTATCCCTCGTGGTGCTCTTTATTTTCATCCTCATCAACCTTGATGTAACCTCAGTACCTCTTAGGGCTCCCCCTTTAGAAAATCCACTTGTGCCAAAAGCATTAGCAAGAACAAATAGATATTATTGAATATTTTATAATGGAGAAGAAAGATCAAATTTATATCTCATTTTGAAAGGTAAATTCCTTCAAAGCCTTTTGCATTCTTTATTCCACAGCTCCAACTAGTCAATGAAATTTAAATTAACAACATTAAATTATTTACAGAAGCAAAATGTCCTTCAGAACATTTGTTATGACAATCCAGAAGTTATGGATTGTCAGATGCTGCATAGATTCTTTTAAATTGGCCAAACTTCAGTTGAAAACTCAGTTTGGCCCACTGTTTTCCTGTACTCAGATTACTTAAAATATTTCTTTATCCACGACTTGATTTGGTCTTCAGATGGTGCTAAGTATCAATTTCATCTTTTCAGAATCTTTTCTTTGACATTCGTTCATAAAAATTAAATTAGTATATATTGCTAACATAATCTTAAACAATTGAAAGTGAACCATTGAAACGAGTGGAAATACTTAATTATAAAGTGGTTATCCCAATGATCCAAAATATGCTTTTACATAAAAATATGTATACATTTATTATACATACAAAACTTTAAAAGTTAGATTCAAAATTATCTCAGGCCCCCAAATATATGCCTATACACATTGCCAAATGTCCCTGGGGAGGGCAAAATTACCCTTGGTTGACAGCCATTGCTTTCAATAAAGTTTACTAACAGATGTAGACATAATAAATACATTCATACTATTTCTTGTCAGGTAAAATTTACAATAGACAATAAAATGCACAGATCAAGGGTGTGTTTATGACACTGTTGTGAATTATTTATTCACAGATAAATGAATTTTTTTTTTTTTTTTTTTGGCCGGGGCTGGGTTTGAACCCGCCACCTCTGGTATATGGGGCTGGTGCCCTACTCCTTTGAGCCACAAGTGCTGCCCAGATAAATGAATTTTGATAAATGCATACATACAAGTAAGCACCATCTCATTCAGTACACATTTTCATTGCTCCAGAAACCTCCCTTATACCTAGGGGGACCAGATTTTAACATCTGTAAGGTGGGACAACATGGCCGGGGGGTGGGGGGGGTGGGGCGGGGCAGGGCCTGACAACAATGCAAACTTTGATAAGCAGTTGATAATCTCGTCTCAGCAATTATTTGTTATTACAGTTTAACATTATAAAATTAACAAAAATAATATAAAACTCATATTCTGGCGAAATAG
>CAUYQV010188590.1:0-67145 GCA_963574575.1 Galagoides demidoff
CATGTGAATTTGTCTAAAGGTTGAATATGAATGTCTTAACACAACAATTATGAGAAAGACATGATGGCTATGTTAGCCAGTTGGATGAGAGTTTTCCAAACTGCATATGGAAGCAACACACTGTATCCTATGATAGAATTATTGTACACAATTATGATCTAAAAAAAACAAAAACAAAATAGTTTTGTTTTTAAGCTGTCAAGGGATTCTAGTGCGTAGCCAGATATGAGCTCTGCTGCTAGCCCAGAAGGACCACAGTCTAAGGGACAAAAAATTGAGTGGCTGTCTCTGTATTCCAAGGGCTTGTGTAGAAAGGGTTCTGGACCCAGAACAGCTCATTCAGAAGCGGTTCTTTTGACTCTTACTTTAGTTGCAGTCCTAGTGAAAAATCCAGCCTTGGAGCAAGTGATATATTATGTCCATCCTACCATTGATTCTGCTATTTCTACAGCCTCGACTCACTTCTCCTCTTTATTAAGGAACAAGGATCCAGGCTTTTACATGAGAAATAAAACAGTCTTAGGACACGCTGACTGAATTAGAGTGAGGTTGGGTTTTGTTTTATCTGTTGCAATATCAGTTTAGGGAGAAAGATGCTTATGAGAGGAAGCCCAGGTTAACTACCTGAGGAAGTTCCTTGCAAAAGGCTATAATCCTGGGTCTTCAGTAGTTAGCTACAGTATTCAGAACTGATCCAACTTGGACAATTGTCTTACCTTCCCCAAACTCATGAGACTGACTTCTGATTCACAGTGGACCTGCTGACTGGCTGCGTGCTGGAGACAGATAAGGTTTTCTGATATCCAGGAAACCTATTAGTAATCTGGAGCTTGTTTGGTATGTTATGAGAAGCACTCTGTTTCCCAATCCTCAAGTTTTTTACAGTCAAGACCAATTGTGTGTGATCTCTGATCTGTTTAAAGATCACATTGTAGAACCAATTTACCAAGCCAGCAGTGTATTTCTGATTGTACAGAGGCGAGAATCTGCTCAAGACTTTCCTGCCATTCCATGTCTGACTGTTTTTGCTGCTAATATTTGTGTTTGTAAATGCAGATGAGATAGGTCATAAATCCTGTATATAATATTTCCTTTACAGGTTTTTAAAATTCGTTAAGAGGAATTAGATTGCATTTAACATGGTTGGGCCAGCCCTCATATTGCCTACTTTCTTTGACATTCCTGTGACATAAATTAACTATCACTGACAACTGATCAATCGCATAATGTGCTCACACTAGCTCTGGGTTTCCTACTTCTGACCATCTGAGTACCCCTCTTTAGGCAGACGTTTTCATTCCTATGTTGCTACTGACTGGTCGCAGCTGGTCAAATGTCATTGTTCAGTGTCATATGTGAGAGAGGGCAAACATCCAAACGCCTTCAGGTTAGGGGGTTGTAGAAATGCAAAAACTTTTCAAAAGTTATGCTTTCAAAAGTAAAAATAAGCTAATGCTGTGGAGGAAATAGTTTTAAGTTGGGTCTATAGTTTAGTGAATTTGATGGAACTGGATTATCTGTTTCCCTGAATTAGAGGGTACACAGAATCAATGTTTATCACTAGTTGCTGTAGTAACAATTTCTATTTCCACGGTGTTAATGTTACCAGAACACAGGATGCTAATGTTCTCAGTTAATACTTTGTTGGGCCTTCTTAGGGTTAGGTAAACTTATATGTGCAAAGCACAATGCCTACCTTTAGATGAATAGCAAATACTGCATTCAGCATTGTTACTGTGATTACTTTTATTATAATTGTTATTACTTGTCCAGGCCATTTACATCTGAAAATGAAGGACTGTTTCACAACCAAAATTATAAGACTTGCATCAATGTAATGAAGCTGAGTTCCTTTAAGGATATTACCCAGTTCTTAAATTCGTGGTTCCATGTCCCAGAGCAGACATCTCTGAAATATACTTAGATAACATCTTTGTATATATTTCTGCGGTTATTCAGACAAGCAGAGAGAGAGAGCAATGGTTGAACCATATGGGATGTATCAGATAATGTCTGCGGTGGGATTTCACCTGGGAATTGCCCAGGCTGGGGAGGATTAGTCAGGCCTATAAGGCAGGTGTGATGCCCTGGTGGGTGGGTCTGGGTGGGGGTGAAGAAATGCGGGACTAAAGCAAAGATGACTGCCCAAAAAAGATGGCTGTGGGTTCCTCGCCACAAGCATGGGTGAAGACCAAGGACAGGGCCTGCTGAGGCAGGGCAAGGACGAACACATCAAATTTTAGAAAGGCATTTAGGAACATTTCCTGGGGAAACTGAAGGTTGGGGGAAACTATTGTCTGTGGGGTGCTAGAGGCTAAATCTAGGAGCCAATGGAGGTGGGTAGAGGCTCAGACTAAGTAAATTCCAACATGTGCAGGAGAAATGTTCACAAAAGATACCAGGGAGCATAAGAGGAGAAGAGAATATAGACAGGTCTCCTCCTGCTGAGCCAGATGGTGGTGGGGGCAGGGTGTGGGAAGGCTTCAGAGTGGTGGCCTCAAAACACCTGTGGGCTCAAAGTCTCCCTGAGGTTAAGCGGCTTATTGCACCCAGGCCAGATTTTCCTGGAGCAGTTATGAAGAGAGCACAGGCTCCAAATTGCAGCATCTTCATCCCCAAACACCTCCAGATTTCCTTACTGTATACAATTCTATCTGCTACCGAATAGCTCACATACGGGAATCCAGAATAACACACTGGATTGAATATGCCCCATCTATTCCAGTCTGTGGCACCTCTTCCAGAAAGATAATTCAATCACAATGAGTTCTGAGGGCAATGTTGGGTAGCACAAAGCTTAGAGCAAGGCTGATTGGGTTTAAATCCTGGCTTCACCTTCATCCTCATTTTGTTACTTTAATTAGTTTATTTAACCTCTCTGAACATTAGCTTTATCCTCTATAAAATAAGATGACCTACAAGATATTTTTTTTTGGAGATAATACATGGAAAGTGACTAACACAGTGCTTGAACATAGACTTTTTCCTTTCTTTCCTTTAAAAAGAATAGGTAGCTCTTATACTTAGCAATAAATATTTTTATATGCATATAAACTTTATAATTTAACTCCCTATCTACACTTAAATTGATCATATCCTGAGAATAGTGGTGATTTACAGCAGGTCATGAGCATTGCCTGGAGACTGTGCATTCCACCTATGGATTTTCTGCTGGACAGAAGCATCTTATTTGGAAAATAACAATCTTATTTTCCTTATTTTTTCATAGACTTCAAAAGTCTTCTCTATTTAACAGTAGAAAGGAAAAGTCAACCATATATTTTACTATCTTTTTATATTTTACAGATGTTAAAAAGGGTCTTATATTTTCCATATATTTTAGAGACATGGAGAAAAAAAAAAAACCTTAAACTTGAAGTTCATATATTTTTTCTCTCTTTCCTCTTTGCCTCTACAAAATGATTCATAATCTATTAGTGGAGCCACATTTCTTATGGGCATGCAAACCTGCTATGCTTCCACATCCTGACCCTCCATTAAACCCTTCGCTGGAATCCACCCCAGTACATGATAGACATGTTTGGATTAAAATTATTTGTGTACGCATGCTCCCAAAGACTCCTTTCCTGAGGCTGACTAGAATGGGTTCTGATTTTGCATGCTCTTAATTTTTCCTGTCCCTCAACTTCAAAGGGAGATGCTGACATTGGAAAATTAATTCCTTAGGATTTTTTGGTGCAGAATTGGAAGAAAAATTGGTGGAGCAAATGAACAAAATGTTCTCATGCTGGGATTAGCAGTGAAGGACTAGGGGATGGAGATTACTGAAAATTGAGCAGCAGGGTATATGTGGAAAAACAGATGAGAGAGGAAGGGGTGTCGTGAAGAAATCCATAAAATTTCTTTCAACACATTTTGTTCCAGAAATGCAAGTAAAGACCTTTCATTATTTTGAAATTAATTTTTCATTGCTGGAATTTATTTGTCTGATTACGTGATTTTGAGACTGAACAATGTGGGTCATAATTTTTCTAATTAGCTTTAATGAGATTAAATAATTTTATATTGGAGTCAGTCATAATTGCAGTAGCCACTTGGAGAGGTGGCTAGATGGTAAAATTGTCTACAGACAAAGGTGTGCATAAGGAAAAACACAGCTCCATGCTTCGCAAATCTTAGGGCATATAGACTCACCGGGGGAACATTTTAAAATACAGACTCTTAGACCATATCTCAAGCAGCTGTGATGCTGTTTTCGGGGTGGGGGGGAGAGCCCAGGAATCAGCACGTTTCATTATCCCCTCCATATAGTTCTGAATCAGGGAGTTTATGGACCCTGCTCTGATTCAGGCCAATAAGAATTAGACTTACCCAAACAGTTCTGTGTGCTGTGGGGCTCCTGAGGTTCAAGCTATAGAAACAGGAGCTTGGGGGCGTTTGCTTGGATTATCCCAGAGAAAATCACATTTTCTTTCTTCCTAGTCACATCTCTAAGGACACCTCCTGACCTTCCCAGTGCAAAGCATCCTCCCTCCTGCCTTTGGAATCTATAAATTAACTGAAGACAGTCATTGATTATTCTCTTCTGATTTACAGAATAAGCATTTACCTAAAACCCTCTCCAATACTAAAACAGCTATTAAATCACATTACCAGTGGAGTCATTTCACCAATGCAAATTTCTATAAAATCTCAACATAAAGATAATAAGAAAGAGGAGTTGGCTATGAATTTTAAGGATTAACTTGCCTGACTGTATCATAGAATACAGAAGTGAAAACAGGAAATGTTTTGATTAGAGGTGCTTTTGAAACAAGCTGCTCTGGTCTGAGTTGAAAGGTATGATTAACCTGGTTGTCTATTTAAAAGTCATACAGTGAAAATATTTATGTTCATCTCCTGGTAGGGCTTGCCTGGAGCTTCCAGAGCCTAGACTGGAAGGTGTTAGTACCACCCACTCACTGTCCTTAAAACTAAAATGCCAAATATTTGAAAAGTAGTGTTGCTCAAGTTAGCCTTTTACCATTCATCATGCAGGTGACATGGAAAAATGTGGTCACTGAGGTGAACTTTTAAAATGAAACAAACCATCATCACATAAAAGGGTTTTATGAGATCGCTGGAGGATCACCTTAATAACAAACCTGCTTTGTGAGGAGGGTGCTTCTGTGACCTTTTGGTAAACTTGCACACTAATTACCCAGGGGACCATTATATTGATTGGCCAAACCCTAAAGCCCAGAAGGAAGGCCTGGGAGCAGATGCACCTTTGGCTGAATGCTGTCCATCCAGCTTATGTCCTCCACACTTCCAGTTCTGTTTCTGAAAAATAATGGTCATGTCCTGCCAAATCTGGAAATATGATATCTTGATGTCATCTGAGATAAATTTCAACTCTATCATAACATATTTCCCTTGTCTCAGCCCTAGCTGTGCAAAGGATTAACAAGGTGAAGTGGTAGCAAGTGGATGGAAAGGCAGACCAGGACAAGTTAGGTTTTGTATATTTGAACGAATTTCCTTCAAAATACTCATTCAAATAGACTCCTATCTGTAGGCAGACATCTTACCTCTTTTTAAGAAATAATTAAAGTTATTGATATGGTAAAGATGCCTAAGTTGTGAAAGAGGAAGATGTGATACTAAACATAGTAAATTTTTAAGTGTTTAAGTGTTTTCTATTTTCTTACTATAAAAGTAGAATCTTCACAGTGTGGAAAATAAAAAATAATTTATTTATTTATTTATTTATTTAAAGTAATAATTTTAAAATAAATTAAAATAAATAAAAAAATTTATTTATTTAAAGTAATAAATTTAGAAGTCAATGCTATAGGCTCGGCGCCTGTGGCTCAATCGGCTAAGGCGCCAGCCACGTACACCTAAGGTGGCGGGTTCGAATCCCCAGCCTGGGCCCGCCAAACAACAATGACGGCTGCAACCAAAAAATGGCTGGGCATTGTGGCCGGCGCCTGTGGTCCCAGCTACTTGGGAGGCTGTGGCAGGAGACTTGCTTGAGCCCAGGAGTTGGAGGTTGCTATGAGCTATGATGCCATGGCACTCTACCCAGGGGGATAGCTTGAGGCTCTGTCTCAAAAAAAAAAAAAAAAAAAAAAGAAAAAAAAAAAAGTCAATGCTATAATGACCAGCACATTGACTTCCAACATCTGAGGTATTATAGTTAGCTTTTTTTGTTTGTTTTTTGAGACAGTCTTACTTGGTTGCCCTGGGTAGAGTGCCCTGGCATCATCTCTCACAGGAACCTCGAACTTTTAGGCTCAAGCAATCTTGTTGCCTCAGCCTCCCAAGTAGCTGGGACTACAGGGACCTACCAAAATGCCCAGCTAGTTTTTAGTAGAGAGGGGATCTTGCTTCTCTGGATGGTCTCAAACTCCTGAGCTCAAGTAATCTACCGACCTTGGCAGAGTGCTAGGATTATAGACATGAGTGACTGTGCCCAGCTGGTTATCTTATTAAAAAACAAACAAACAAACAAAAAAACAACTCATTTTTTCAAAAATCCACTAACTAGCCAGATAGGTTTTGCTTCCCATTCCAGAACTATTGGTGATTTTTCAGTTGCTTTACTTAATAGACTTGGTGAAACTGTTCACAAAAGTTTGAAACTCAAGGAAAACACCACTGTACAAACTGATGATTCTAATGTTCTTTATGAAGGGGGATACTTTATGTCACATCTTGGTTTTATAAGTAGACCTTAATGTCAAAGCAGATTTGGGGGGGCTGGATATGTTGCTGGGAACGCACATGGGAAGATACCAATGCGTGAGTCCCATGCCTCCCCTTTCTTGAGATAGTCGAGCATTTTTGTATGTAAGGTTTGAAGTGTATGCTTCTTAAGGGTGACATAGACTGTTTCAACTGAAAATGTTTTACTAATGTAAAACAAGATGGGAGAAACTTTATAAACTTGTAACTCTCAAACAATTTTTTCCAAGATTGACTAATAGGACAAAATTTTAACAGAAAAAGAGCCTCATAAATTTTGATTCATACTTAAAATTATGCATTTAAAGGAATTATGCTAAACTGGAATTTAGAAGTTCAAATATATCAGCTACTTTCTACAGAAAGGAATAGAGAATTTGTCTATTTGATAGGTTTTTCTCCTACTAAAATTGGTAGCTGGTCTTCTCCCTCAGAAAAGGATAAAATCTAAAGATATTTAGGAGAAGAAAACCACTGGGGGAGTTCAGTGGTGAGGACCAACCTTCAGCCATGGCTTTCAGAGAATTTCTTTGGCATGAGAAGACAGTGCCTTTTTTTCTAAAAAGGCACTTAATCTTAACTTGAAGAAGAATATCTACAAAAACCTAATGGCAAGCATTGTACTTAATGGTGCGAAACTGGAAACTTTCCCACTAAGATCAAAAACAAGGCAGGGACTTGGGAGGCTGAGGCAAGAGAATCACTTGAGCTCAAGAGTTAGAGGTTGCTGTGAGCTAGGACGGCATAGCACTCTATCAAAAGCAACAGAGTGAGACTCTGTCTTAAAAAAAAAAATCCCTGCAAGTCATTTGTAGATATTGACAAACAGATTCCGAAGTTTTTATGGAAGGGCAAAAGACCCAGAAAAGCTAGTACAACATTTAAGGAGTTGCATGACTGAAACTACCTTATTTCAAGACTTACTATAAAGCTATAGCAATTAAGATAGTGTGGCACTGCTGAAAGGATAGACAAATATATCAATAGAAAAAATAGAGAGCCCAGAAATAGACAAACATAGATCTAGTCAACTAATTTTTGACAAAGGAACAAAAGAGAAAAGAGAGCCTTTTCAACAAGTGGTGCTGGAACAAGTGACCATCTGCATGAAAAAGACTGGATCTGGACAAAGACCTTACACCCTTCACAACAAATTAACTCAAAATGGATCATAGACCTAACTATAGAATACAGAATTATAAAATTTGTAAAAGGTAGCATAGGAGAAAATCCAGATAACTTTGGGTTTGGTGATGACTTTCTAGACACAACATCAAAGGCATGATCTATGAAGGAAAAAAATTAGTAATCTGGAGTTCATTGAAATAAAAAATTCTGCTCTGCAAAAGACATTTTCAAGAGAGTGAAAAGCCACAGACTGGGAGAAAATATATGCAAAAGACTTAGCTGATAAAGGAGTGTTTTCTAAAATATACAAAGAACTCTTAAAATCCAACAATTCAATGCCCCAATTAAGAAATAGTCCAAATATCTAAGCAAAGGAAAGTATAGATGGCAATTGAATGTATGAAAGTTGTTCAACATCATATGTCATCAGGAAACTGCAAATTAAAATAAGTAGATAATACTGTATGTGTACATCTATTAGAATGGCCAAAATTCAAACAATGAAAACATTAAATGCTGATGAAGATATGGAGCAAAAGAACTCTCATTCAATGCCAGTGAGAATGCAAAAAAAAAAAAATGGTACAGCCACTTTGGAAGATAGTCTGGCAGTTTCTTAAAAACCTAAACATACTATCCAAAATATCCAGATATTTACCCAAATAAGTTGAAAACGTATGTCCGCACAAAAATGTGCATATGAATATTTAAAGCAACTTTATTCATAATTTCCCAAATCTGGAAATAACCAAGATAGTCTTCAGTGGTTGAATGGATAAACTGAGGCACATCCACATAATGGAATATTATTCGGTTCTGAGAAGAAATTAGCTATCGAGCTATGAAAAGACATGGAAGAAATTCAAATGCATGTTACAAAGTGAAAGAAGGCAATCTGAAAAGCCTACGTATTGTCTGATTCCACCCATATGACATTCTAGAAAAGGCCAAACTATGGAGAAAGTAAAATGATCAGTGCTTTCCAGGAGTTAGTAAAGATTGAATAGGCAGAGCACAGAGGAATGTTAGTGAAACTATTTGCTATAATACCATAATCATGAATGCATTGTATGATACATTTATCCACACCTACAGAGTATACAACACCAATAGCGAACACTAATGTCAACTATGGACTTTGGGTTACAATGATGTGTCAATGAGACTTATAAATTATAACAAATATATCTCTCTGGTGGGGGATGTTAATAATGGGGGATTGCTATGGATATGCAGGGGCAAGGCATATATGAGAAATCTCTGTACCTCCCATTCAATTTTTCCATGAGCCTAGAACTGCTCTAAAAATAATGCCTATTTTAAAAAGCACTTAATTATAAAATTAAAGTCACTTGTTTCTAGAAACATTACCTATGTAATTTTTTAAATGAAACACTAGGGAGAAAAATCTATGCTGAAATCTTGTGGATTATATTAAATTGTACTAAAAGTCCTGCCTATGAATAATGACTTCTTTAATATTTATTTTCCTTTCCATCTTGCTTTCCACAGGATGGATTTATTGACTTTTTAGAGTTTATTGCTGCTGTAAATCTTATTGTGCGAGAAAAAATACAGCAAAAATTAAAATGGTATTTTAAGCTGTATGATGCTGATGGAAGTGGTTCTATTGATAAAAAAGAACTACTGGACATCTTCATGGTAAGTGAGGTGGTAAAGTATCCGTGGAGGTCATTATATGGTTGGTCTGATTTCCTTCCTATGGAGTCGGTGATCGTTTTCTATGTGATTGGTTATTCTTGAGGTATACATTTTAAGTTGGTAAAGCAGTGTAAATTTCACTTATTATGTTGGTTACCAAATATGAGACTAAAAGGCATGTTTTACTCAATGCAGTCCACCCAGACATTCAAGAATTTAGCAGAGCATTGAGATGAGAATGAAATAAATGTGTTGTTCTCCAACAACTTATCTTTTTTCTCTGCCTCACTGCCGAAAGTCTTGCAGGGAGTAGCTAAAATATGAGATTATATATATATATATATATATACACATATAGCATAGATATACATATATATACATATACATATATATGTATTGCATAGATAGATATATACAGAGGGTGCCAAAAAATGTATACACATTTTAAGAAAAGGAAAAACTGTATTAAATTTTTATTATTTCAGTAATATTTTGACTTCTGCAATTACAAGAGGTGACTTGTATATTTTGTTATTGGTATATATTGTGTATTACAGTTTTATATATAATACTACAATTTTACATATATGTGACAAGAAAAATGGACTAAGACTGAAGGATGAAGGTAACATGAAGACTGATTTTTCTAGAACTTATACCAAGGTATTTCTAACAGTTGGTTCAGGGACCTTATATCTTTTCCATCTCTAGAGTTCAGTGAGTGGCTTTGCAAACAACCCACTAACTACCACCACCACTTTAGTGGTGTAGGGGAGTAGAGGATAGTTATTTCCCTGATATGAGATAAAAAGAATCCCAAAATAAAAAGTGCCTAGCTAGGACCTAAACGAAGAGGAGAGGGGTAATTAACATTATGACTGCAACACATAATCAAAGAGTGTTAGAATCAGATGTCTTGGAAATGGTCTGGTATAAATTCTTTCTTTTACAGACGAAGGAGCTGAGTTACAAACAAAATACATAGTAGAAA
Source organism: Galagoides demidoff (assembly GCA_963574575.1). Classification (NCBI taxonomy): domain Eukaryota; kingdom Metazoa; phylum Chordata; class Mammalia; order Primates; family Galagidae; genus Galagoides; species Galagoides demidoff. Next base: position 10,472 of record CAUYQV010188590.1, read on the forward strand.
TATTAGCAAAAATGCCAGAAAAAATATTTGGACAGAACTATAATTATAATTGAACATTTTAAAATGGACAAAGCAGATAAGCAAATGTAGAGTTAACCAACATGGTAAGAACTCAAGGCTGTAATACAATATTGCTTGTTCTAGCTTATTCTAAAAACAATTAAAATGTAAATATAGTATACAAATCTTAGGCAATGCCACCAAAGCATCACTCAGAGCAGGGGTGTCTCTCTTTGGGTCTATGGATTTATGGCCTTCAAGAATCTTCAGAGCCCTTGAAAGTGACGGCAAAATTTTGCCTGTGTGTTATGCATTTTGTGGGGGGAGGAGGGAAGAACCATCAGGTTCTCAAAAGAGTTAGGAACACCAAAAGATAAAAATGATTTTATTTAAATATTACAAAAAATGTACATGGATTTTCATCAGTTAAAATGTACACATATGGGCTCGGCGCCTGTGGCTCAATCGGCTAAGGTGCCAGCCACATACACCTAAGGTGGCGGGTTCGAGTCCCCAGCCCGGGCCCGCCAAACAACAATGATGGCTGCAACCAAAAATGGCCGGGCGTTGTGGCGGGCGCCTGTGGTCCCAGCTACTTGGGAGGCTGAGGCAGGAGACTCATTTGAGCTCAGGAGTTGGAGGTTGCTATGAGCTGTGATGCTATGGCACCCTACCCAGGGAGATAGCTTGAGGCTTTGTCTCAAAAAAAAAAAAAAATTAAAATGTACACATACGACTTAGGCTGGTTTGCAGTGGCTCATTCACTCTGGGAGGCCAAAGCAGGAGGATTGCTTGAGGTTCAAGACAAGCCTGAGCAAAAGCAAGATCCTGTTCTACAAAAAATAGATAAACTAGCCAGGCATGGGGTCACTTGTAGTCCTGGCTTCTCAGGAGGCTGAGGCAGGAGGATTGCTTGAGGTGAGGAGTTTGAGGTTGCTGTGAGCCATGATGATGCTGTAGTCCAGGCAACAGAGCAAGACTCTTTCTCCAAAAAAAAAAAAAAAAAAAAAAAAAGAGCATGATAAGAAGTGCACCTTTACATACTGTGGGGAGTTTAAGTGGATATAACATTCCTAGAAACGTTATCTACACCAAGAGGCTGAAAGTTGATCTTCATTTTAAAGTCAGTTATTTTGGGTCAGAAAAAACAAACATTAAAAATAAACATTCTGTGATTTATGTCACAAAATCTCTTAAGAAAGCAAAAATTAAGAAAACTAAAAGAGGAAAATGTTTAAATAAGTTAAGGCAGTGGAATATAGTCTTATTAAAAATTAGTGGCCTATGAACATCCTTCCTATACAATGGCAAGTGAAAAAAAGCCAGCAAGGTAAAAAGTAACACATCTGTATAATCTAAATTCTCTCTACATCCACTAAGCAGGTTAAAATGGTATTCAGCTCAGGCATTAAGACATTGGGAGAAAGTACTAGTGCATAGAGGAAATTTACAAAGGAGGTAGTTACATCTTGATCTTACTTCAAGGATATAAAATAATTAAGAGAATTTTCAAAAAGGACAGTTAGGGGAATTTCTTAGGTAAGATCCCTAAAGTCAGTGACATGGAGATTTAAGGAAACCATTGAGAATGGAGAGACGCTGCAGTCTGGGGAACACGGCATTGGAGTGTCTGAGTCACACGTGAGAAGTCTAAAGCAGCAGACCACGGCGGCGAAGAAGCAGCTTATGAAGTATCTGCATTTCTAGAATTTGCCGGGACAAAGGTGGCTGGGGGGGGTTTCCTGAGTCAGGTGTGGACCCTGAGGTGGCAGGTGGCAGAGAGTTGTGTGGCTTAGATCGTGTCTGGCAAGATCTGAGGGGTAAGGGAAACCCAGAAGAAGCTGGCAGCAGAATGGGAGCAGCAGTCCACAACCTGGAGAATCCTGTTCAGGGGATATTTAGCAGTGTCTGGAGACGTTCTGGTTAATTGGGGAGTGGAGGGTGGGACCAGGTTATTGTCGTCTATTGGCTAGAAACCAGGAGTGCCCCTAAGCATTCACCAGTGCACAGGACAGCCTTGAACAAGAAAGAACTGTCTAGTACAAAAATGTGTAGATTTTGAGAGAATCTGACCTCAAAAGGAACCAGCTGGAATCAAGATGCATGATTCACGTCTAGGGAACTTCAGGAGAGAGAGTCTCAGTGGTGGAGAGGAGGAGGTTTCAGAGCTAGAGTGGGCTGCAACCCCCTGCCAGTCCTGAGAGCGCTGAGGCTGGCTAACCCCGACAGTGCCTGCCAACAGCACTTTCCTGCTCCCGTCTCTCTCCCCTGCTCCTGCTCAGACACTATGATGGACAGAATGGGGAAGAAAGAGCGGACATGCTACATAAGAGGAAAAAGAAGGGGAGAAAGTAAAACATGCCTTACTGTCCATCCTCCACCCTACTTGTCCTCTAAGAAAAAGGGGGAAAGCAACGCAGGTGGGTGGCCCTCTGCTCAGGCCTGGTCTGCCTGCCAATCAGTATTCCACTCTCATTCTACCTGAAGATGGTGACAAACAAATCAAATTTCATAGTTTTTTACTATGATTTGTATACGGGCTCTTGTACCACTTCAAAATGGAAGGATACTGATGCCTGGCCAATTTTCTAACATTTTGGGAGAAACCCTGAAAATTTTCATCTAATATGTAATATGTAACTGTTACACCAAGCATTACCCCATATATAACTGTGAGATCTTGGAGGCTTGGACTTATTAATGCAAGGACTTTACCACCATTTATTATGATTAGTCCTGGATTCAAGGTCAGTGATGTTTGGGAAGCAGCTGGAGAGGCAGTCGTAAAGACTATGCCCTCTGTTTGAAATATGTTGCCAGACATTTTTCTAAAGATTCCTTCACGTTCAATAAAGATAGTTATGTTCAAGTTCTCAGATGACTAATCCTCTTTCATTTTATTATGAACTTCTCTCTCAAATCGGGGTCATTTAATCACCTTTGAGGGGAGTGGTTTGGCTAAATCTTCCCTCCAGGAAAGCTGGAAATGTCATTTGCCCCGGGGTCTCCGGACAACTTTTATGATGAAAAAGTGCTGGCAGAACGTGAGAGAATTTCTGCCTTCTTCTGAGGCTTATGTATCTGTCTCCCCAGTTGTTTGTTGTATAAAAAGGCACAATGAACCAGAAGATCCAGTGGCAGAAGCCAGAGAGGAAGCCTTAGAATCTTAAGAGTTCTGGTCATCCTTCTCCATTCATCCACAGGAACAAAATGCCTCAGTCTGAAACTGGCAACCGTGACTGCTTCCTGGGTCCAGAACTCTTTGGAGGGCTTTTTGCATCTTTTGTTACCTAGTATGTTGAATCAGTCCCTTTATGTTGTATAAAATTAAACTTCAGACTTTATTCAATTAATGTGATTTCCAAGCTTCATTATCCAGAACTGACACAAAATCTTTTCTCTTTATTTATTTTTAATAACTAGAAAAGGTTGGATAGTCAAACCTGACATTGACACATTTCCAAACTCTGCCACATTGGAGTAGAAATGTTACAAAATGTGTTTGCTTCTAACAAAGTGGAACCCTCTCATTTATCTGTCTCTTTGCAGGCTGTACAAGCCCTCCGTGGACAGCAAACTCTGAGTCCCGAGGAATTTACCAACCTGGTGTTTCATAAGATTGATATAAACAACGATGGTAAGGGAGCTACTCTCCTCTGGCTCATTTTCTTATAAAGTTGGAGATGAGGGAGGAATGTCATTTAGACAAAAGCAGAAACCTTTCAAGAGACCCTTATTTGTGACTTGGGCTTCAGAACTTGAGCAATCCAGTTTTCTCTCGTTGATAAATTCAATTGAGTAATTGTTCATGTACCATATTTATATTCAATGTGTGGGGTGTGATACAACTGGAATATATAAAGAGTAAAGGGAGAGACAAAGAAAGAAATTGGAAAATATGGGGTGAAGAACCTTCTGCTCTTTGCTTGGGACATTAATCATTTCCTCTTGACTGTGGGTTTTCATCAACTTACAAATAAATGAAGTTTTACCGAGTGTAGAGAACCTTCCTCTGTCTTCTCCTCCTGTTGGACTTTTTCCTTTCCCTGACTACACACTTCTGGAGAATTGTCTATACTTGCCTCCATTTCTGCTTTTTCTATCTTTTCTACATTTCCGCCCTTTCTCTTATTTTTCCATCTGCTCTTTTTACCCTGAAATCTGTTTAGCCCAGAGGAGGTGCATTTCTTTTTCAGAGGCATGAGGGAAGAAAGAACACACAGACATTTCAAGAGAAGTGAGTGCTTTTATCAAAACGCTTTGATCTCAGCAAAATGGCAGGTGAAGATATGGGCTTTAGATTGATGCTGAATATCTAGGAACTGTCCTTGAAAAACAGAATATTTGGAAATATGAAAAATATAACCTCAGCCAGAGGTTAAAAAAGAAAGCATAAAAGCCATTGGGATTCTAGCCATGGTTAAATTCAATCCTAAGTAACTCAGTATAACTCAACCGGCCACCATGCGCCATTTATTTCAGTGGACACAAGAGGGCAGTAGAGACCCGTGTTCTCATGCTGAGCGGGGCATTTTATACCAGTCAAGTGTGGCAGCTCAGTGTGGCAGGATGGGATGAGGAGGAGGTTGAGAGGAAGTTCAAATGCAGCCTCTCTTGTAAAGAAGCTGAGGAACTGGGCAGGAGCATACTGCTCAGGATAACAATTTGGAGATATATCGATAGCATCAATCTTCCTCTTTACTTAAAGACCTCAGCCTAGATCAACCTCCACTAAATCTTAAGTCAGTGTGCTCACTTACTAGCCAACAGAGGTCAAATAGTAGAATAAAACAAGCTCATTCATGTGAAAACGTGCAAGAAACAGTCAGACTACCCAGAATAGATAAAGAGGCTAAGTGAAGCTAGAAAAGGGAGAGAAATGGAGAGCAGAGGGTTTGATAAGGCAGTGAAGACCTCATCGGGAGTATGGAACTGACAACGATGTCCATCAGCAGAATGGCAACAGGTTTTGTTCAGTTTCATTTTTGTTTTTAATCTTAGAGGTGCTGCAGGATGGCAGGGATTGGAGTGGAGAGGATAAACCATTTCATTCCGAGACTGAAAAACACTGATGTGCAAGAACAATATTCTGGAAGTCGATGGGACATCATGAAGCTTTGAGATTTAGCCTACATAGTGAATTTCAAAAGGACAGGTCCAGAACATTTGATAAATAATATCCGTGGGTGATGCTTCTAGTGCTGAAAGTGGAGGAATATGAAAGTGACTTCCCTTGGATAAGTGTGAGGATTTTGGTATGCTTAGGAAACCGCAAAGTTTTTGTTAATTTGAGGACACAGATACTGTGTTCCAGAAAACACAAAAATGATACAAGGATCCTTTGTTTACTATTTAAGGATACACCAGTAAAAAGTATAAAGATCAATAAAATGGGGAAAGAGATTTGGAGGGGCCTTGAAATAGAAAGGGCTGGGTTGAAAGATGTGAATTCATCAGAAAGAAGTTGTGCTTAAGGCAAAAGGTGAGGTTTCGAGAAATTAGAGAAATCACGTCTTTGCCCTAGAAGAATATATCAGCGACAGAAAGGAGGGGGTTCAATATGGTTTCTAAAATGGGTTATAGAATTGCTTCCTCTGATAAAAACTTGTATTTTAAGTAAAAAAATATATACATACACATATACACATGCATACAGTTTGGAATAACAGTGAACCACTGTTTCAGAGCAAATGCATATATAGAGCTAAAATTGATAAAATTTACTTTTATACAAAAATTACTGTTTGAATTCTGTTGTATCATCTTATCAAGAGGCAGCTGGGTCACTCATGTATCAAGAAAATGATGCTAAAATTGCATCACTAGGGCAGTGCCTGTGGCTCAAAGGATTAGGGTGCTGGCCCCATATACCAGAGGTGGTGGGTTCAAATCCAGCTCCAGCCAAAAACTGCAAAAAAAAAAAAATTGCATCATTAAAGTGCTTCATTCATTCGTAAGGGGAGAGTGGGCACCACACAGGATAATGTCCATTCACATTTATACAAGCCTAGATATGTATACCTCAAATATGATTTTTTATTATTGCTGCTATTATCGAAACATCTATGCTGATAGACTTAGAGGTGTTCAATTAAGTATACTAGAATTCTATCAACTGTATGCCGACATATATATTTTGATCTCTCAGAATAAAAAGTGAGCATATCATTGGCATCTGATAAGCTAATGAATATGGAAACCGAAGGTAAAACTGATCACAGCACACAAAGCTACACCTAAGACAACTTTAGGAACATATATGAAAAATCCTAAATTGAATGTAACTGTTGGCAAAATAATGACCACCATCACATCTGTTGTTGGCAGAAAAATACCCAGTTGTTGCCAAATATTCTATGATAACGAGCAAGTTAAAGTTAGAAGATCAAACAAAAAGGAAGTATAGGATTATTGTCAGAATTTTAAAGAGATGAAGAGCTAAGCTGCATCAAGGCAAGAACTATCGGTTTCGGGTCCTTTGATATTCTTTGTGCCCTGCAAATAACTATGAAATAAGTAAGCATCTAATATAAAAAATAGAAGGAAAGAATAGCAAGAACAAGCACAATATGCAATATGATCTGTAAGAAAGATGTCTAGACTATTTTGGAAATTAATATATGTGCATATGCCTTGCAAACGTCACCAAATAAAAACCTGCATTGGTTAGCAGGAGTTCGTTATGTTGGAAAGTATGACTAGAGGCCAGAGCAAGGCTAAAACGGGTCCTTTCTCTTCCTTACACCTCCAAGTATTATCTGAGCTTTTTTTTTTTTTTTTTTTTACCATGAGCATATACATGTATTGTTAAAATTTAACAAGTTGGTTTTATGTTTCTGTTATGAACACAAGCATCAGGAAGGAAAGCTTGAAGAGACTCACAAAGGCAGAAAATTGAAGCTAAACATTCAATGTTATTGGAAAATAAAAACAGAAAAGAAGACAAGTCAGGATAAATGGCTAAGCATGGAATTCTACAGGCTTTACTGCGAGAAGAATCCGCATTCTCCTATGCTCTAGTGAGAGTCATTCCTGACTTGATTTAGGAAGATTTATAGGTGCTGTTCACAAGATCAAGTGCAGTTTAACACAGCGCCAAATGGCACAGGGATAAGGGTGACTTAGGTGGCTCATAATAATAAACCGAGAAAGTGAAAAGAGGCCACAGAGGAATGAAAGAGGGTGAATATTTTAGGTAAAATAAAACAGGGACAGAACATAAAGGAAGAGATTTTACTGAGTGACTAACAGAAGGATCAGTGCTTTAGACTGGAATGTTGTGGAAAGCCATGAGAAGCTGCACTGAGTTAAACTGGGAAACTGAGAACTAGCAGAAGATACGAGGGAACTGAGTTTCCCCATAGACAGAAAATCGCTGGTGTTAAAACTCTGCCACAAAACGCTGCTGAATGCCTCTAGTGCCACCTTGCCAGTGAATTCAATACTTGGAAATGTTATTTAAAATCTTCACCGGCATCTTCTCTGGAAAACCTGGTCATTCTCATTTCCTGAATATTCTCCACCCCATCTTTGCTAATTTCCCAGCCCCAGTATGATTTTTAATGAAGCTATAGTTAAAAAGAATTAGAATTGAAAAACAATTTCTTTATACAGACTGATTTCTTTTAAAACCAGGCTGATTTCTTTAGAGCAAAAATGTTAATGTGAGCATACACACTAAATTCTGGCCTTTTTTTTGAGGGGGAGAGTTTTGTTTTATTATAAAAGATTATTTAAGATGTTAACAGAAAGAAATGTATAATCCAGGAAGGTTAACATAATTAGAGATTGCAAAAACAGGATTAAAGAAAATATTCAGGGGTAGAGCTTTTATTATCAATGAAGCTGCTGAAATTAGTAGTGAGTGATGAAAGATTATCCCCAGGAGTAATGCACCCAGCAACACAGCAAACAGCCCTAAACAATGGAGAGATAGCAATTACGTGGGTATGTATATTTCAATATATAAAAATATAATTGTGCAGTTTCTGAATTGTGCCCTATGAAAATTTAAATGTGCCATGACAAATAAAACAATAATAAAAATTAGTAATCACTTTATGTCATTCTGAAACCCATGATCTTCCAGTTGAATCATCTCTTACAGGATTCGACTCTTTGCTGGTAGACTCTTTCCAGGTGTGTCCAACCAGCAGCCCGTGGGCCACATACAGATTACTGGAGAACTGTTTTGCTTATCTGTGGTGTCAGATATTATGAAAAGTATGTGTGAACCTTTTCTTTTGCTCATCAGATTACATTAGTGTTTGTGTATTTAATGTGTGGCCCAGGACAACTCTTCTTCCACTTTGCAACAGAGGAGCCAAAAGGTTGGACACCCTTGCTTCTAGACCCTCACAGGCAATCCTTTTTAGAAAAACCCAGAACCATCCTTTTAATTTGTTTGGATATAAATTAATAGTCAAGTTAAAGAGGAGTAGGGAGCATTGTTAAAGCACCTCAGATAATGGAAGGCAATTTGTCAGTAAGCTTCCTAAGTACCTGTCATATTTAGAATACTACTATAGTCGGCATGTGGCAATGGAAATTGTAATTGTGGTTCAGGTGCAATAAATGTTTGATGAATAAATGAACAACTGTTGGGTGCTAGAGGATAAAAGAGTGAGGAAAATTTCAAAAGTCATTTTGATATAGTAAACACTATAAGTTTCTGTAGATAGAAGATGTCAGTTTGACAGAGGGTTTTTTGACAAGTGGTTAGGTAACATGAAAACAGTTAATTTGCAGAGTTCACGGGTGTTTTGAAGAAGTGAAAAGCCAGCAGTGAAGACATCCGTGTTTTGTTTCTTTTCCGCATCAGTAACATGTGCTGTGTTTCAGCTGAGATTGTGTCCCAGTCCCTTCAGATACAGCTTCTTCTGTTGTCCCCACTGACAGTGGAGATGCTCTATGAGGAGTTAAAACAACCCCAGTTCCCCCAGCTCCATTCCCACTTCTCTTCTGGTCATGCTGAGGTCCTAGAAATTGGAAAAGACTTCTGGGTTGGGAATTTACCAGCTGTGACTTTCCTTTGCAAAGGGCTGATATTCTTGGATTATTTCAGGTCCTTCTGTCCCATTGCTGCTGCATCCCTGTCACTCACACACGTCACACCCTCCTACCCCTCCTCCTTATTTCCAGTCTTCTCCACTCCCATCAGTTTATTCCATGTTTGTACTTTTTCAATAACACTTTTTTCAATAGGCAATTCTGTTCCTGACCGCCGTCAGCTGGAATTCCATGCACACCCTTTTTTTTTTTTTTTGGCATAAGTAAAACATAAGGAACAAAGATCAGATTTCTCTCTAAAAGAAAAATGTATATTAGGTGTTGTATTTTACATTGAAATAGAAACGGAGGTATCACATGAAAATGTGATGATTCCTGCTTCTTTCCATTTGAATCATTATCGTGGCATTTTAGACTCTTATTTTTATCCACTAAAAGGTACGGGTGCAGTGTGGCGCTCAACTCGGCCTGCTGACTGAATGTCTCTCTGGGCTGATCTTCCATCTAGCTACAAGTCCTATTAGGTACATCTCTTAGAGTTTGAACCTACCCTTATCCCAATCCAGATGATTTGGATTTGAACCTACCCATATCCCAATCCAGATCATTTATGTCAACACAGAATCCTAGCCCCTCCAAATGTTAGAAAATTATCTTGTGGGACGAGGATAGTAAAAAAGCATGGCAGCTGTGCACATGAGAATAAGCCTGTAGGTTTAGAGCTGGGGGCTGGCTGGAGCAGGTCTACAGTTTAGGTCAAGGTCATAAAGTCTGAAAAGGGGGAGGAGAATTAGTGACCAGCAATAATATGTGGAATGAATAATTACTTAAACTTCTTCACAGCTTTGGATAATCTCTGGAATTATTTCCTCAGAGAGAAGAATATTGTGCAGCCGTGTGAATAGTCATTTCCTCCTGATCTTGAAAATCTACAGTCTGTCTTACTCCTCTGATCTGGTCATATCTTCAAGATTAAAGGTCCCCAAAACAGTACTGTGTAGAGATGTAAACATATATGTGTTCTGATTTCAGTGGATGTATTACTTGGTGTTATCAACTAAAAATAAAAGTAGATGGTATTTATTATCTTTATTTTCATTTGCAACTGTACCATTGAATGCTTATGTCTACAAAGATCTTCAAAGATCTTAAGGTCTAATTGAAGATAAAGGATATCCAAAGAATATCAATAAAAACAACAGTAAACACACTATATGTGCCAGGGAGTAGTTCTTATGAACCCGCGTATTAATCGAACATTTATTATTTTGCAGGAGAACTGACTTTAGAAGAATTTGTCAATGGCCTGGAAAAAGATCAGGATCTGCTAGAGATTGTTTACAAGAGCTTCGACCTTTCCAATGTGCTGAAAGTAATTTGTAACGGGAAGCAGCCAGACCTGGAAGACGCTGTCTCCAAACCACCCGACAAGGCTGGTCTGGGGAAGGTGAAAATGAAGCAGCCTGAGAATCCATCTCCCAGGGAAAGGGAAAAGATGCCGCTTCATTCTCTCTGAATGCTTTCTGTGAGCACAAAATTTCGGTACAGAAGAAATACAGTTTTCCTGGTGTATAAGCTATTGATGTCAGGTTTTTACTGTAACTGCTGTAAGCTTATGGATACAGCATTTTATTTTAATCCAAATGTGACTTCCATTACCCTCCCAAATAGATGCATTGTTGCTTTTCTGTTTGTATATTAGTGCTCTCTCTGCAGATGAAAACAGGATGATTAAACTGAAGGGTGTCCTCACACCTATCAGTTCAAAATAAAGCTCACAGGTCTGTTTTCTTGCACACTTAATCTGCATCTTGAAACAACTGGCTTATCTGGAAAGTGTCCCCAGAGTTTAGCATTCTTCGAGTAAACATGCATTTGCAAATGTGCCTGCTGCCTCTTGCTGCATCTGTGTATTGTAAATGGCTGCATTCTGGCTTATTTGGGTAACTTCTTTTCTGTCCTTATTTCTCATTTCTTATCTTGAATGCTGTCTTGGACTCGTAACACTGTTCTGTTCAAAAAGAAAAGTCTTAGGTTATGTAGTAAAAGGAGAAAACTTCAGACTGGGCAGTGAGAATGTTTTCATCCAATTTGTTGTAAATCTGGGTCCAGTTGCGCATGAAAATGCAATGTATCATCGGTAATTATTATGCCAGTTGGAGGTTTGATCCGAACAGCAGACAGGCAGGCTATGCAACAACAAGCACTTGACATTTTAAACGGTCCTGACATTATAGCTCTGACATTTCATTTTTTATATCCTTTCCAAAAAATGAAATGATGAATGGGATTTCTTGATGGGGTAGAACTTTTTAAGAATTGGGTTCTATATCACAGGCCCATTAGGATGTCTGTCAACGAATGGCTTTCTCATGGAAACACACTGGAGGTTTCCAAGACCAGATGTGAACCATCTTTATGTCAAAAGCTTCATAACTGTGCTTTCATATTGCAATTTGGGTTAAAAACACACAATTGGAAAACTGCAGAGTTGGATTGCCCCTGTCTCCCTTTATTTTATTTATTTTATTTATCTCCCTTTATCTCTACCATGTGAATAAAGGTAGAGATGAGGGATACATGGAAGTAGAAAGGAAGTTTAATGGAGATAGAGAGGAAATTAGAGAGGAAAGTGTAGATGAAGATATAGCTGGAGATAGAAATATTCTGGGAATTTAAGAAAATGAGATTCACAGAGATGTATACAATATAAGATAAAAATGTTGAAATAAAATGATTCAAGATAAAGTAAATTATTATGGCCGTTCTACTCATTTGCGAAAAGTAAGCTACTCATTGGACTCTGAGCTTCCTAGAAGAGAAGTGAAAAGATAAGCATTGTAAGAAGAGCCATAGTATCAGCAAGGTAAACGATTCCACAAAGTTGTGTTGTCAGATGACGTAATGCCTTAAACTGTCAGTGTTCCCGGTGTTATAAAGATTTTAAATACAAGACATCAGGGCTGTGAAGAGTAAACAGAGAACCCAGCATAATCCCAGAGTATGTACTCTACACACATAGAAAAAGAAGAGGGTGGGTCCCCTCCTTAGACAGGACTGACCCTGCCATCAGCCAGGGCCCAGGATCAGGCAGATCCAGTCAGGGAAACACAGGGAATCATGCTAGTTATTTGAACAGAGAGAATTTAATAGAAGAAATTGATATAAAAGGTACTGGAGGATTGAAAGGCAAAGAGGGGACACAGAAATAACAGAGTTGGTGAAGGCAGGAAGCAGCTACCATCCCAGGAGGGGAACACAAAGGAAAAAGGTAGAGATGATTAGAACATAGAGGCTTGGGAGAGGGAGGCAGGACTGGTTTTGTGTGGAAGGGACACAGTGTTCCTCAGAGGAATGTGGGAGGAAAATTGTAATCAACTACCCCTTGTCAAGAAGGAGCTGGTACTGCAGCCAGGCTGACAGATGCAGGAAGGAGCAGGTCCCTCTCCTGCTAAGCCTAAAAAGGAAGCCTCTAGCAAAGTATTAATGTCACTGCACACCAGCCCGGGTTAGGGAGGGGTGGTTTGGGAACTGAGGTAGGACGAGCTAGAGAGGCACCTTAAGGACACCGTCAACCATCATTCTCACCCGAGTTCGGCCCTGTCCCAGGCCTACTTCCCACTTTAGGTTTTGAACTCTGTGGTTTGTATTTCACCCCCCAGGCTCTAATCAGCCTGTGCCCCAGGCCCAGATCCTTTTCCTCAGCGTCTGTATCATCCCTTTGGAACATGACTGGTTTGTATAGTTTGTTCAGACTTGGTTTTAGTTTTTCCCTAGTTGCTGCCTTTTGGATTTCTAAGCTCTGTGCCCCTCTGTGCCTTCCTCCTTTCACACGTTTCACACGGACCCCAGGGTTTATGGGGAAGAGATGAAAAGAATAACTTCACCTCATCTGTACAGAAGCCAGGCAGGCCCACAGCATACCCTGGCCAGCTTCATAAGAAAATGGGTTGGACGGTGCGGGGAATGTGAAGATCCTAGCTGCTTGTCATAAGAAAACAAATCATTTAGTATCTATTTCATAGTACTTCCAAGGGTGATCCTAAGAAGGTGGTAAGTCTGAAATTCAACAGCAAAAGAGTTTAGGTTAGTTTTTGGTTAGGTGAAACAGAAAAAGAAAAAAGGCTAAGGAAAAAAAGCCATGTTCTTCCCTCAGGTCTCCATTTCCTAAGGCCATCTCCCCAAGCTTCCCTCTGCAATTTAGCGCCAAGGTGATCAGTCCAAGGAATAGTCCTAATCTACTAAAGTCATGCTGTCTTTGTAAACCGGATATTTCATGTAAATTTCTTCCTCCTTCAGATAATAAGCTTTAAGCAGAACCTACTGCCCAGTGACTTAAAACATTTTTTTTTTGTTTAGTTTTATTGTATTTGTTTGGGATTCCATGAGTTTTCTTCCTATGGTTCTATAGCAGTATTTTTCAGCTTTTATATCTCACAGCACACTGGAACCCGTGTTCAACTTCCACAGCTCACTTAAATTATGTTGATCAAGAAAAGGAGTAAAAAAAAGACTATATTTACTGTGCTTTTGACTTCTTTAGAAAATAATTTAATTAATGACCTTTAAAATTTTTCATGGCACACCCAAGATCCTCTCACAGCACACTGGCCCCCTGATTGAAAATCACCATCTATAGTGACATTTCAGAGGATTCCCAGACGCGTGAGACCTAGCACATGAAGGACCTTAACAGCCACTGTTAATTTCAGAGAGTTCCACTTATCAAGGAGTAGTAGCATGACCAGAGGTGCATCACCGTCAAATGAAAACCCAGATCTTCCAACATATGTTCTTCTTTCCTTCAAGAATTCTTTGCTACATTGTAGGAAAGAGACACTATTTAAAAAGAGAGAAAGATGAGGAGAAAGATAGTAGAGAGAGTAACAATTTTTGCCTTTTAAAAATGATCCCCCTCAAAACAAAGGCTAAAGCCACAGAGTTCTACAAGGCCAAAGAGGCACAGGAAACAGATGGCCTGATTCTTTGGCCCAACATATGGAGACAGAAAGGAGGAGAGAAGGTAAAAGATGAGCGGTGGCTGGTTCAGGATAAGGACAAACGCTAATCTGATTTCCCCTCCTTCCCCACAAGTCAGTGGCTGGTGACCAGCTTCTCTTTAAATTACACTGGGGATTCTTTCTGGGATGGACAAAAAACTTTCCACTTTTAAAGAAGTGTCTCTTTACAACAGAAGAGTTGTTGAGAGTGGTGTAGGTGGGGAAAATGTTTCCTTCATTTTTACCTTCTCAAATGTGTTGATATCATAGTAATTGGGGAAATAAATGAGAAAATGTGGTTTGTTAAATTGAATACAGGACTGAGAGGCAAGTGAAGAGGTCTCAAGGAGGGATTGGTGCCGGGAAGAAACAGTATGAATGCTGGAGAGAAGCTGCGGGTTCTGCCTCCCCTCCTCCACTCATATGAGAATAACCTTTCAAAATGAAATGAAAAACAGAAAAGTACTGACATTTAAAACCGTGCGGGGTCTTACTCTTGCGGAAGAAATCTAAATCACTGAACCTGGGTGGACAGGGAATAGCTTTTTCAATACTGGGGACAGCTGCAGGTAGGCAAAATTGAACTTTCAAATTAAACCCAGGGAATACCAAGTTTTATTGGTAGGATGACTGACAACATTGAGAAAAGTCCTCAGAGAGGCAGGATTGCTTGGCGAAAAGAGCACGGGTCTTCACACCGGATCTGCTTCTTGTGACCTTTGCCAAGTCACTGGACTTTAGCGTCGGTTCCTCAGCTCTAAAGGAAGGGGACTTTCCCTCCAGCTCTGATATTCTTTGATTCCATGTCATCCTCACAATGCAGAAAATGATCTCTCAGTACCACAGAACAGATTATTTGTTTAGAAACAAAATTTAAGACAAATTGTTTTTATTTGATATAGATCTCAAGCCCAGGTTTCTTTAGATTTTTCTAGCCAATGAGTTTCATGTTGCTAGCTATGGGATTTCTGTCATAGGTTACTGGTTTTTGTCCCTACATCTAATTCTGAGTTGCTTTCTGTCACGTATGGCATGGTAGGGCGTTGATGGCTGTGTACACAGAAGTCACCAAGAAATCTTTTTAAGATTAAAAAAAATGATATCCCTGACATTCATGATGATTATAATGCATGGCCAGATGTGGAAACCACAGTTGCTCACATCTCCTCTGACAGCCCCAGTCTCATGGTTGCCATGGCAATGGCCAGAGTCCGTCCATGCTCTATCTCAAAGCATAGTTCTTTAAAGTGCCTCGGGGTTGTAGAGTCCTGCATATTTCCTTTGTAAGATTTAGAAAAAAGGTCACAGACTTACATGCATGCATGCAAACTAACTTCAATCCTGCCTCCATCACTCACTGCATGATCCTGGGTAAGTTGTTTTATTTTAACACACTCGCGTTCCCACCCCATGAAATCAGATTAAAATAATTGGTGGAGTTATTGTGAGGATGACCTGAACTAACACACAAAAGCCTCTAACCAAATAGTAACTAGCCTCATGAGGTTCTCAGTACATGCTGGTTCCTCTAGCTTTTTTTTTTTTTTTTTTTTTGGTAGTTTTTGGCTGAGACTGGGTTTGAACCCGCCAACTCTGGCATATGGGGCCGGCGCCCTACTCCTTTGAGCTGTCCTGGTTCCTCTAGCTTTTAGAATTTCTTTTTCTAGTTTTAGATTAATATGGGGGTACATATAATTAGGTTACATAGTTTTGCTTTGTAAGGTTAAAGTTCAAATTGTAGTTGTGTCCTTCACCCCAGAAGTGTGAAATATACCTGTGAAATGTACCCACTGGCATTTATCCCACCCCTTCTATCCTCTCCCCTACTTGAATTCAATTGAGTTTTTCTCTCATGTGAACATGTAGTTAGTAATTTACTAGTTCAAATTTAGTACTAAGTACATGTAATACTTGTTTTTCCATTCTTGTGATATTTCTCTTAGGAGAATGTTCTCCAAACCCATCCAAGTTATTACAAAACAACATACAAAATCTCCATCTTTTTATAGCTGAATAGTATCCCATGGTATACACATACCACAACGTATTAATCTATTCATGCATTGAAGGGCACCTGGGTTGTTTCCACATCTTTGCAGTTGTGAATTGTGCTGCTGTAAACATTTGAGTACAAAAACCTTTATGGTTCACGTCTTTTTTTCTTTTGAGTAGATACCGAGTGATGGGACTGCAGGAGCAAATGGAAAGTCTACTTTTAGTTCTTTAAGGAATCTCCGTATTTCTTTCCATGGAGGCTGTACTAATTTGCAGTCCCACCTACACCTCCCCTCTCCTCCTCTTGCCCCCATCTACTCTCTTCAGCCACAGTGGCCCTTTCTCTCTCTCTCTTTTTTTTTTTTTTGAGACAGAGCCTCAAGCTATCCCCCGGGGTAGAGTGCTGTGGCATTACAGCTCACAGCAACCTCCAGCTCCTGGGCTCAAGCAAGTCTACTGCCTCAACCTCCCAAGTAGCTGGGACCATAGGTGCCCGCCACAACGCCTGGTTATTTATTTATTTTTTTGGTTGCAGCCGTCATTGTTGTTTTGGCGGGCCAGGCTGGATTCGAACCTGCCACCTTAGGTGTATGTGGCTGGTGCCTTAGCCACTTGAGCCACAGGCGGCCCTTTCTCTCTTAAACACTCCAGGCATAAACCCTCCTCAGGAATGTGGTTCTTGCTATCCTCTCTGCCTGGGAAGAGTTCCTCCAGGATATCTTTCTCTGCACACCTATGCCAGCATCTGTATATTGGGACATTGAGATGTAGGCCACTCTCACTGGGATTAGGTGATATCTCAGAGTAGTTTTGATTTGTATTGTGTTATCTCTTGATAGACAAAATCTTTCAAATGCCAGTAGTCCCTTTCAACTGGTCTTCAAGCTGTCAGTTACACAAAGCTTTAATATTTTTTGCATGCTCTTAAGATAACAATGAACCATCAGCCATTTTCAGATGAAAGTCTTATAATTAGAGGGCACACCAGGCCTCTACTCCAGCATATATTCCATTCTTTCTGATTATAAACTTCATATTTCTCTAATAATTTACACTTTTAAGGAGGTTTTAAAGAAATATAGCATCAAAAGTGACAGCAATTCCTTAAGATAATTTTGGTATATAGGTAGATGTTATGACCATAATTTAATGTATATTCTTTAGATCAGTATATATGAAAAAATTAAGTAAAAATATATCTAGAGCTTAACCCACATCTATACCAACCTACCACCCACCCTATGCCTGCTCTGGGCTATCATTATCCCTTACCAAACCCAACCACCTTCTAACTAGTCTCCTGGCTTCAATACTTGTCCCTCCACAATCTATTTTCAACAGGAGTGATCAGTTAAAGCATAAGGCAGATGATGTAATGAGGAACTCTCACGTGTCTCCTATTCTCACTCAAGATGAAAACCAGCGAGTTCTTGTGGTAGCCTCCATAGTTGTACACAATCTGCCTCCTCTTGCCTTAACTTCCTCACCTCACCTCCTCTTCCTCTTGCCCCCATCCACTCCTCTTAAGCCACAATGGCCACTTTTCTTCTAAAACACTCTAGGCATAAGCCCTCCTGGGGGATATGGTTCTTGCTAGCCTCTCTGCCTGGGAAGCTTTCCTCCAGACATCAACATAGCTTGTTCTCCCATCTCCTTTATGTTTTTGATCAGCCATCACCTTCTCAGTGAGGCCTTTCCTGTTAAAAGTTGTAAGTGTCTCTTCCCGTCACCTACTTCTTCCCTACTTAAATTCATCCCAGAGTGCCTGACTGCCATCTAACCTACTACGTCATTGCTTATTTTGTCATATCTCTACCACTTACAACAAAGCCTGGCACATAGTAGGCACTCAACAAATAAGTTAAAGTGAATGATTACACACCTCAGAATTGACAGAGCTAACAAAACTCTTCTTATTCTCTTTGTAGAGTCTTTATTTCACACCATATGTCCCTTCATTCTGCCACAAAAATCATAATGGGAAAATATTTTTTTCTATTAGCCTTCAAATTCCTTTCCATGGGAGCTCATATAATCCAACAAATGTTGTCTTTTTAAAAATGCTTTTGAAATTGGCCTTTAAGCAGATGCTTGATCACACAAGAAAATCATAAGGTTATCATCATATCGTCCCAGCTGCTGATGGTTTTGTTTTTTGGTTTGTTCATTTCCTTTACACAAGGACATTTGTTTATCTGTACTCTAATTACCTGAATTGACTACAGATTGTTTCTGGCTCTTCCCAGAATTCAAAATACATCCCGAAAAAAAATAGAATGATATGCATATTTCTCAAAATATGAACAGATTTTTTTAAGTACATAAAATATAAAACTATAAAATATCAAGAAATTAAAAGACATAAATCAAACTAACTTAAGTATGGCAAAAAACTAACACATTTAAAATATAAAGCCTCTGACAAATGTACCAAAGGGGGAAAAATAAACTAGAGTTCAAAGATGGGGAAATTATCAGGATAGAAAACTTGCAAAAAAGAAAATACTGAATACAACTGAATAATAAACACAAATAAATGTCTTCAAGGCTATGGGTAATAGGAAAAAATGCACAAATTAAGACTTAAAAACACAATTTCACATGTCATGTTAAAGTTTCTTTTTAAATCAATTAGAAGATGGTAACATTTGGGAAAGTGGCTTAACAGATATACAAGGTGGCCATAAAGTTCATTTAAAATTGCACACGAACTTTATGGCCACCTTGTATAAGGGAATTCTCTATACTGTTTTTGCAATTTCTCTGTAAGTCTAAAATTAGTTCAAAAAGTTCAGTTTTGTTGATCTATTTGTCTATCCCTACATCAATACTATATTCTCTTCATTACTATAGCATTATAATGAATCTTGATGTCTGATATCTGCCTTATTCTTTTGCAATTGCCTCAATTATTTCTAATCTTTGAAATTTCCATGGTGTGTAAAATAACTTGTCAATTGCCACAAAACCACTGCTAGAATTTTCAAAGTGACTTACATTGAATTTATAGGTCAGTTTGGGGAGAATTAAAGGTGAAAGATAAAGATGTGGGCTGTAACAAAAGCACACCAAGTGTATCCTTCTTTGTTAATACTTCCTGAGCTCTTCTCTCGGGTCCTGTATGTCCAGGAAAACTGAGTCTGACCAGAACTGAATCCCTCCGGATTTATTGTCTGGTCTGATAGGGGTACAGCTTATCTTTCTACTTGGAATATTCTTTTCTGATAAAATGTTTATCTGGTATGGAAAATAAAGCTCCCCCTTCTTCTAAACTAAATCCTCCTTTAGCAGGTGTGTGTATCATACTTTAATGTAAATTGATGACTTAGCTTAGGAGCAGAGGATGAGAAACCTAACTCAAAACAGCTTAAGTAGAAAGGAAAATTTACTCACTCACATAGCTTAAAAATTCAGACAGCTGGCTACAGGGGCTGGAAAGATGATGTTATCAGGCCCCGGGACCTCTCATCTCTGTCTCCTCACCATCCCAGAGGCTTGGGCCACAAGGGAATCCAACACCCTTCTCCACCCCAAAGGAAGAGAGTTCCTCCCTCCCCAATGCCCTATGTACCTAATCCGAGGGACACCTGCAGGAGGGTGGAGGGCGTGCCAGCCTTGCTCACTCTCAGCCCTCTGAGACTTACTGTACATTGCAGGACGGAGGAAAGGCAGTGAGGGAAACTGTGAACCTTATCTGAATCTCCAGAGTGGTTTCCCACAACAGAAAGGAATTTTCTTTCTATAGGAATGCAGTGCCGGACAGACAAGAAGAACATATGTAGCTGACGTTACAAAAGTAGTGGGCCTCGTTTCCGATCACCTATAGTGGTGTCTAATCGACTGTCCTTTAGAGAGGTAAGTGAATGACAAAGTCAGGCAAGGGGCCTTTACAGCAGAAACAAAACCCTACAGAATACATGCAAATTTTAGGCATTGTCTGAAAATTTCTTTAAAAATTAAAACGTGGTTTATAATACTGTAGAAACCTTTTCTTACTTAGAATTTTTCCCCAGCTTTATTGAGGTATAATTGACAAATAAAAATTAGGTATATTTAAGACAATACCACATGATGAGTTGATCTGTATTACGTTGTGAAATTATTACCACAGTCAAGTTAATTAACACAGTCTTCCCCTCACATAATTACTGTTTTTGTGTGTGATGAGAACACTTAAGATCCACTTTCTAAGCAGTTTTCAGGCTACAATATTATTAACTATGTGATAAACAATAGATCCCTGGCACTTATTCACCTCATCGCTGAAAGTCTGTACACTTTCACCAACATTTCCCCACTCCTCTCACCCCACAGCCTCTGACAACCACCGTTCTACTCTCTGCTTCTATGTGCTTGACTAAGATTTCATGTACAGTGAGATTATGCAGCATTTGTCTTTCCGTGTCTAGTTTATTTCACTTTGTATAATGTCCTCAGGCTTCATCCACATTGTCACATATGGCAGGATTTTCTTCTTTTCCATGGCTAAATGATAGCCCATTGTGAGTGTGTGTGTGTGTGTGTGTGTGTGTGTAACACAGTTTAGTTTTCCATCCATCCACCCATGGGCACTTCTCTAAGTACTGAGGGCTATGCCCATATCTGCACTTTCCATTATATTATAAGATGTTATTATTAAACCCATTATATTATAATGTGTTTCCTAACACATTCCTAACACATTATAATAACTGCTACATTAGGTATTGGGCAAACTATCTCAATTTCCCTTCATCGCTTCCATGACCACAACCCTGCTTGCACATTAGACTCTCTGGGGAATCTTTAAAAACTCCCCATGCCCGGGCTGTACTCCAGGCCACGTGAATCAGAATCTCTGGATTGGGACCCAGACTTTAGCAATTCTGAAAGCTCTTAAGGCAATTCCACTGTGCAGCCAAGCCTGGGTACCACTTCAGGCCTTGCTGCAAGCTTTTGGACACTGCTTAATTGCACAGACATTGCCTAACTGAGTCAGGAAGTCTCAAAAGCACTTCGGACTACCCTGATCCAAACTAGATGGAGGCAGGACAAGTTACACGATATTCTTCCACTTGTTCAGCCTGTAAGAAAGTCAGGGCTTAAAAAGGGGGGCAAACAGAACCATGGGGTCAGTTCTCTCCTGTTGGGAGAACTTGCCTCTGCTCTGTCTGTGGAGTAGGCTTTCAACACTTCCTGAATAAATCTTGCTCTCCCTTTACACTGTCCCCTCACTCCTGAATTCATTCTTGCACGAAGCCAAGGGCCCACTTGGGCCTCAGGTGGCTCCCAGCATTGGGAGTCACTTTCCTATGTCAGATCCAGCTGACAGCAGCCTGCACGTTGCCTCCTCCTAGACACACCTTCCTTCCCTGGGAGAATGTTAAAACACAGAGGACTGAGATTTCATTGTGACCCCAGAGGAAATGGATGGGCAAGTAGCTTTGCCAGCACGGGTTGGTGAAGTTCATGGGCCAGACCTAATCATTTATGGTATGCACAGCATATTTTAAAAACTGAAAAAAATTAAAAATCTGGATGTTTATCTTGTCTTAAATTTTGAAGATGGAGGAGATTTGGAGGAGCAACCAGGCAACTGCCACTGAGTAGCAGCAACCCTGGGCTGGAAGGTGCTTTCCAAGATCATAGTTTCCATATCTCTCTATTAATACCTTGAAAGGGAATTCATTCAATTTAATTTTCAACAACCACTAATAATATGGAGTATCATTTGTATAGCATATTTCATTTATAAAGAACTTTCACATTCTTTATTAATTTGATCCTCATAGAAGTTATATGAAGGTTTTATTATAATTCCTACTTTATGGATGAAAAAATGAAGCTTGGATAATTTCAGGAGATTGTAGGTCATTAAGTTCTAAAATTAGGACTTGTATCCTGACTCTCAGTCACAACATATTGTACTTCTTCCCAAAGGATAATAACAGCTTGATGGGCATGTTGAAAAGTTGTAATGGGTAACGGAGCTAGAAAACACAAGGATCTCACAGGTGCTGCTTACCTGTGCGTGGCCGCCTCAGACCATTCCTAGCACAGGCTAACGACAGGTACAGCTGCCTGGCCTACACAGAGCAATAACTCAAACTCAGGATTGATTTGGCTGAGGACCAAACAAGTGACATAGATAGAATAAACATTAATTTGTGCTGTACTTGTCCAGAATTTATGGAGAATTTAAACTTTTCTAAACTGAAGTTCACCTTGAAACTTACATGACCTTTTTAGTAGAAATTATTTACTAAGCGTACAGTAAAATGAAATTTGCTAGGAATTTAGGGAAAGAATTGACAAATGTTTTGACTACTTGGATTTAATATGGAGGGCTTAGAGACCAACTCTATTTCAAGGACAAATACCTATCTTAAATTGACGATTTCTGATGTGTAGCTATTTTCACCTTACTGAAAGTAAATAACTTAGCATTGTGCATGAACATGTATTACAATGAACAGCATATTTTCGTTCTTATCAGTAAAGCTATCTTTCCAATCTTTTTTCCAACTGACTCTTTCTTCTGTGTGTCTTTGACCTGGTCTCTTGTACTTAGTACACATTTTTCATTATGCTGAATAAATCATTGTTACATTGAATTAAACTGAACAATTTTGTTAATTTTCAGGTATAAATTCCAAAAAGATATCCTGTGGAGATTTTGAGAAATTATGCAATATACAGAATGCAAAGTGTTCAAAACAATTTAGCAATGCCTATTAGAAGTTAAACAATTAGCATGTTAAATTTTTTAAAAATTTCTGATAAATATGAGGGTACAAACGATTAGGTTACAATGTTCATGTTTGTTAGATAAGGATCCTGAAGTAGTTGTGCCCCTCACCCAGGAAGCGTGCCATATACCCTTACATTATGCCCATTAAGTGGGAGCATATCACTTCTCCTCCTCTACCCCTCCACTTGAATTAAATTGAGTTTTTTCTCTTGTGTGGGCATGTATTAGATCATCTGCTGGCTTCATATTAGTAGTGAATACATTACATGCTTACTTTTCCATTCTTGTGATACTTTACTAAAGACAATGTTCTCCAACTTCATCTAGGTCAATACAAAAGATATAAAATCTCCATCTTTTTATGACTGAATAATACTCCATATACCACAGTTTATCAACCTATTCATGGGTTGATGGGCACTTGGGTTGATTTCAACATCTTGGCGATTGTAATTTGAGCTGGCTTAAACAATCTAGTGCAAATGTCCCTATGACAAAATGATTTTCTTTCTTCTGGGTAGAGATCTAGTAACAGGATTGCAGAATTAAATGGTAGGCCTATTTTGAGTTTTTTGAGGATTCCCCATACTTCCTTCCAGAAAGGTTGTATTAGTTTGTAATCCCACCAACAGTATATAAATTTTCTCTTCTACTGTACCAGGATCTGCAGCTTTGGGACTTTGTGATATGTGCTATTCTCAATGGGGGTAGGTGATATCTCAGGGTTGTTTTGATGTGCATTTCCTCGACAATTAGGGATGATGAGCATTTTTTCATATGTTTCAAATTGACCATTTGTCTGTCTTCTTCACAGAAAGCTCTATTCATCTCTCTTGCCCAGTGATAGATGGTATTGCTTGCTCTTTTCTTGATTAATTTGAGGTCTCTGTAGATTTTTGTTATTAACCCTTTGTCAGATTCATAACATGCAAATATCTTTTCCTCTTCTGAAAGTTGTCTGTTTACTTTACTTGTTATATCCTTAGCTGTGGAGAAGCCTTTTAGTCCCATTTATTTATTTATTTTTGTTGTTGTGATTGCCAATGGAATCTTCTTCATAAAACCTTTCCCCAGGCTGATATCATCAAGAGTTTTCCCCATGATTTCTTCTAGGATTTTTATCATTTTGTGTCTTAAATTTAAATCTTTTATCCATCATGAGTCAATTTTTGTCTTCTACAAGTGGTTGTCCAGTCCTCCCAGTATCATTTGTTGAATACGGATTCTTTTCCCAGTCTATTCTTTTGTTTGGCTTATCAAAGACCAGGTGGTGATAAGAGGCTGGTTTCATCTCTAGGTTTTCTATTCTGTCCCATAGATCTATGTTTCTATTTTTGTATCACTGCCATAGCATGTTAATTTCAAATGTCTTTTCAATAGTGAAGGATTATATTAAATAACTTATTAATACAATTTAATAATATAATTATTTGTTATTAATTTAAAGTTTTCAAATTGAGAATCAAATGAGTCTACAAATTGGGCATCCTCCTAATTCAATGTGATTTCTTTCAGTTGATTCAGTAAAACTTCATAGCAAAAATTACTTTTATAATTATAATTGTCAAAGGAACTAAATTTTAAAATACTATCAGTTGAAGTTAAGTTTGAGGAAAGAATTGATGAAATCCTAGAATCAATTTTATATCATAGGTTTAAAACATCATTATATCAAAGAGAAAGTTAAATGTCAAGTGCAAAATTCCTAAAATCAGTAAGGAAAAGGCAAGCAGACAAGTGGGAAACTGTGCCAAGTTTAGAAACATACTTACCCAACAAAAAATTAACTAATGGTTAGCCTCACTAATAATCAGGAAAATGCAAAATAAAACAATATTGTCTTATGCAAAGTAATAATATCAAAGTTGGCATGTAGGATGGATGAGGACAAAGAGGAGTCCTAATACGTTGCTGGTGGAGATGTTGCCATAACCTCTCAAGTCACTCTGGTTATAAGTAAACATGTGCACACCCTATAAGTCTAGGATTTTTCCTTCCAAATCTGTTCTAGAGAAACATACTCATATACACACAAAAGGAGATATACAGGGATGCTTATTGCAGCTTTGTTTGTAAGAGAGAGAGTCAAAAACAAATTGACTACCAATTTGGAATAAGTAAATAAACCATGATATGCTTGCATTAGTCAGAGATTTGTTCCACAGGATAGGTTATTCAACTTAGACTGACTTGACCAAATGGATTGTTTTTTTTTCTCACATTGAAGAATTTGGAGGTCAGTGGCCCCTGGCTGCTACAGCAGATCCATGATATCATCAGTGTCAAACTCTGTGTGTCTTTCTTCTCTGCTGTCCTTAAGTCTTGTTTCATCTGCATGGTCACCAAAGGCTCTTGACATTTCCCTCTGAGCATCACAACTATGTTCCAACAACATTGGAAATGGGCCCTTCTGCCACATGAGGATGCAACAAGAAGGCCCTCCCTGGATGACAGTTGAGTCAGTGGCATTTGAAAAGCTTTCCTGAATATCTCACATAATGACCTCTACTTTCATATGTGGTCAAGAAAGTTGTCATGTATCACTCTAGCTACAAGGGAGCTTGGAAAATGTAGTCCCCTAAGAAATCAGGAGGAAGAAGAAATAGTAGAATAGATATTGGGTTGGCAAACAGCAGTCCCTTCCACAATGCTCATATAAATAGAACATCATTAAGAAAGAATCAAACTTAAATAGAACTTTAAGATGTATTGGTGAGAAAATTATGGGACAAAACCTATTGTATAATGCCATTTATACAATCACATATGTGCACATGAACACAAAACAGTAAACCGAAACACAGAGAAAGTTCTGGAAGAATGCACACCAAAATCCAAAAAATGATTAATTGTGGGTGATAAATGATTATTAGACATGGTGTCTTAAGTTTCATTTATAATTCCAGATAAGGTGGACATAGGAGTATGTTTTCCAGTTTCCCCTTTAAGAAAGGACTCATCCAGTCACTGAGAATGTTTTCAACAGACGGACTCCAACTGTTAGCCCCTTCTGTAATTATTTGAGGAATTATTTTATTATTATGAGATGCCTCATTCAAGGTCATGTCCTTGGTGGTAGAAGTAAGTGCCCACATTCAATAACTGATCAGTTTCAGACCAATACTGGGCACTCTAATGGCATTTTAGCTCCACAGCTCCCCAGTGAGATCAGCTGAGGCTGTTCAGCTGGCATTGCAGCTGGTTTCTCCCTCTCCCCTGTGTCCTTCTCTTCCCTTCCACAGATGTTGTTCAAGGGCCTTCCATAATAAACATTCTGCACACTAAACTCTTTCTCAGAATCTACTGCCAAGAGAATTCAACCTGTGACAGTGATCATTCTGTTTAAAGTGATATGTGTATTTCTGAGAAGCCACATGTTCTGCAAAATTGCACACTCACCAGGCTTGTGAAAAAAAATAGGATTGGGACAAACTGTTCAAAACCTATGCAAATGTATAAGTAGCATGCCAGTAAAATCAATCACAGTTGTAATAAAAATACTCCAACCACTATCAGTAGATCCCTGAAGCCTTAAATCCTGGTTCCTACTTTCTTCATCAGATAAACATCCTCCAAGGCATTTGCTTCCAGTAGAGACCAGCTTCATCAAAATTATGAAGAACAGGCAATCTTTTAAATCAATTATTATTTTTTTAATCCAGGGGAAAGTATTTACCTTCTCTACACCCACAGCTTTACCAGATAGCTTACGGGTCATTGAGGCAGGTCAGCCATGGCTTGAACCAGACAGGTACTGCCTCAGGATTATTTTTTTCTGTTAATATGTTCAAATTTTACTAAGACTTTTATTATGAGAAGGCGTGTCCTGATCACTTCAAAGTAATAATAAGATAAACAATTTCATGTCAAAACTGATGCAACGTCTGTGTTATACTGATATCAGTATTCTTATTACAAATACAAGACTTGAACGAGATAAGATTGAATGAATTAGATATTTTTTAAAAGGAGACTCATTTTTTATATATCTTTATAAAATTTTCAAAATGTATCTATTAAAGGAGGCATACTAGAAAGAAGGAAATCAAGTATAAAAGCGATACTTGAGGGCAGTGCCTGTGGCTCAAAAGAGTAGGGCACCAGCCCCACATACTGGAGGTGATCGGTTCAAACCTGGCCCTGGCCAAAAAACTTCAAAAAAAAAAAAGTGATACTTGATACAAACTTGGAATAACAGAATCACAGTACTTTTTTTTCAAGCTCCTGGGCCTCTTTGGACATGAATCCATATAACTAGAATTGTTCTTTTCTGTCCATTTATTATTATATAGGTTTACTGATCTTCTGTCATCTAAGTTTGTCTTCCCCATTGCTCAGGTTGAATGTGTACCCTTCAAAATTCAGGCGTTGCTAATGTGAGCCTTTAAGAAGCGACTAGGCCACAAGGGCTGCTCACTCAAACTTGGAATTGAGGCCCTCATACAAGAGGCTTCAGGGCACATCTAGCTTACTTGCTTCTCTTTCTTTCTTTTTTTTTTTTTTTTTTTAGCTGGGGCTGGGTTTGAACCTGCCACTTCCGACATAGGGGGCCGGCGCCTTACTCCTTTGAGCCACAGGCACCACCTATGCTTGCTTTTCTACTTTCTGCCACATGAGGATATATCACAAAGGCCCTCCCCAGACCAGGTGCTGGTGCCTGGCTCTTGGACTTCCCAGCCTGCTGAACTATGGGAAAATAATTTCTGTTTTTTATAAGGTACCCAGTGTGTAGCATTCTGTTACAGTAATGTAAAATGGACCAAGCCAGCCCACAGTTCTTGTATTCTCAGTTCATTTAGTGAATTATTGTGTGCCAGACAGAGTGAGGATTCTATTTGACTGGGCTTTCAAAAGTTGCTCTCTGGCATCCAGTATTGCAAAACATGTTCAAAGGCAAGAGTTTTGTGGGGAGAAGAAACCTTAATTTAAAGCCAAAGTCCTTAGGCTCTCTTCTTAGCTCTGCCCTTCACAATATAGCTTCAAGGGTGAAAGTAAATAACAAACATGAAATTAGTAAGATCAATGAACGCCACTTTCTACTGTGTCCTAAGCACAAACCAGCCTGGACTCCTAAAATGTCAGCTTCCCCAATTATCTTCCTATTTTAATTTCTACATGTTCTTCCCATACTACTTTCTCTAACACTTACCTATGAGACAACAAATACTAAAAACAGTAGAAATATGAATCAGGGAACAAAAAGATGTGGATGAAAGAGATGTGGATGCCTGTTTTGGTGATGTGTTTTAGTTGAAATAGTTCTGACAGCCAGGCTTAGAAGCAGGGGACAGTTTGCCAATGTTCTTTGACTTAAAGCAACTGCAGTCAATTTGAAAAAGGATTGTGTGTAGGCTGTTCTACTCTAGTGAGCAGTTTCTTAGGTTTGAGATGCCCGTGAGAATTAGGCTACGACTTTGGTAGAAACTTTGTGTAAGAAAAACAACATCCTTGCTGAGTCTTGACAGGCAGATGATATTCACCTGGAGAATACTTTAGTTGAATGGGCTCGGGGTTTCTGTTCTCAATTAATTCTGCATATTTATACTAAACTTATCTTTCTCTCAGATAAATAACTTTTCCTATTCTAAAGGGAAGAGATTTTTGTTTTAGATGGTCAACAGTTCTGGTTTAGCACTGCTAGTCTCATATTGATAGGTGTCTCAAAAAATAAATCTACACTGAAAAGCCACCAGTGCATGTTGCTACAAAATCTGAGGAGTAGATAAATATAACTCTCGGCCCACACAGGTGTGTAGGGAGTGTAACATCATTTTTCTAACTTAAATTCTATTTTCAGGTTATCATTCTTCTGAGTAATGGAAATGCAGCCTCAGTCTAGGAACCCTTTTTTCCGTTGCCCTCTCTTTTTACCTGTCTGGGGAAATTTAGTAGCAGAGTTATGGGAGGGTAGGATCTGGTCTTTCTTACCATACGTCTAGCTGGCTTCTGTTGTGATCAGGGATAATCATCAAAATATTTTTTTTAAATGTGTAAAAATAAAAATGGCACAGGCAGAGACATATCAGAACGGATGTCTGTGGTAACTAATTAGCACAAGTAAACAAAGCACATACCGAGGTTTCTTCTGGTCTTCAAATGTTGGTTCATCCAAGCCACAACTACACTTTTTGTCCCCATGGAAAAACCTCTTCAAGTTTCTGTGCCACACGGAGATAGGGAAATGGCAGGTCCTACTTTATAAGGAGTCATAAAGTCTGATCCAAGGTTTCTGATAAAACAGGAGGCGGTGGAGAAACTGGCCCAAACCAGCTAGAACCAAGATGGTGACTAAAAACCTCAGCTTACCCTCCCTGCTCACTGTACACTACTCATAACACATTAGCGTGCGAAAAGAAACTCCAGCCCCCTGACTACAAATACCATGGCAACACTCAGGAGTTATCCTACAGGGTTTAGAGAGCCGAGGGACCCTTTGTTCCAGTAACTCCACACCCTTTTCCCAGAAATCTTATGAATAATCCTCCACTTAACATAAAATTAAACAGAAGGTATAAACTAAGACCCTGGAAACTCACACAGGGCTACCTGTTGCTCTGGGGGATAGCTGCAGCCTCCCTTTTCTTCAATAAACCTGCTTTTACCTTATGTTGTCAGTTCACTTTTGAATTCTTTCCTGCACAAAACTATGAACCCATTTGGCCTTTAGGCTGGACCGCAATTTGGGGGTCCACTGTCCTGTATCAATAACTGAGTGCTTTATATGGGTCATTCTACTCTCATCTCCTTTTGGCCATGGAGACTGTGTTCTCTGTTCATTAGGCCACATTATGGTCCTTGTATCTTCTTGGATTCTACTCAAGAGTTTTGTAGGAACAAGGGATCAGAGAATTAACCTCTGATCATCAGTTCATCATTTTTATCAGTGCTTAGGTTGGGTCTGAACCAGGTAAGAGGTAGGAGTCAGGGACCAGAAATGGTATAGTTTTCAGAAATATATTTTAGTTTTTGATTTTGTTTTATATTCAACTCCATCTTCCTTTTTCAGTTTAAAGAATCTTTATTTAATGGGGGGGACTATAGCTAGATTTAGTATATCTTCTCAATCTTTTTTAGGGCAAATGTTGATTCTTCCCAGCCATGAGCTTGGTATGTTCTTCCATTTCTTAATATCCTCTGCTATTTCCTTTCTTAGGTTGTATTAATTTGCAATCCTACCACCTGCTAAGACATTTAATTAGCAGTGTGGGCAACCACCTCTTGATCAGTATGTTTTATTTTAGAATGAAAGAATTTCAAACCCAATGGCATGTATTTGAGGGAGGTAGCGTGTTGGTCAGTGAAATTCAAAACTCCCCAAAGGTCATTAGCATGAGGCTGTATATGTCCCTGTGCCTTTTGGCTTTGTCCATGTCTCCAGCCTCAGCTCACACTACACTTTCTCTGTGCATTCTCCACCCAGGGTACCTTAACATAGCGCGTTTGCTTTGCTGAGCCCTTCCTCAGAAATTTTTCTCTTCCTTTTTCTCCAGTATACTCTCCTTCAAATTTTAGCTCAAATGATGTATCTTTGAAGTAGTTTTTCCAGTTTCTGTCATGAGATCTCTTTTTTCTAGAGTCATTGATTTACATTTGTCTCTGTGATTATTCATTTCCCCTATTCTATTCTTATGGTTTACTGAGAGCTAGCAATTAGTAGGCACTGCACAAATAGTTGTTGGATGAAAGAATAAAAAATCATACCTGTGCGTAAAGCCAGATCAAGTCCACTCACTCAGCGTGCTCTTCTCTACTCTCTCCTACTGGCCTTTGTCTCTACATGGTTTCTTTTCCCCTCTTTACTGGTGGTACCTGATTCCAGCAAACACTAGAATCAAATGAATGGATAAATGTGTATAGTTGGTTTTTTTTTTTTTCCTTTCTAAAGAGCTGTTACAGCCTGTGGTGGTGATTATCTGATGGAGCCACCCAGACCTTATTTAATGAGCAACATGAATTTGCAGGGATATACTGTTTCCCAGGACTGGGGTCAGAGATCACAAAGATGGGCTAGAAAAAGAAGAAAGAAAATCCGCAGTGATGATTTCTCTTCACAAATGTCATTTATTTGTGCTTCATTATGGGTACAGCATATCCTGTCATGTAATAACACACCAATTAGTGGAGAAAATGGCAGCTCATTATTCTATGACAGAGTATTCAGATAGGCTGGATAGTCTCAAAAGCTTATAATCACAAACTCTGCTCTTGTTCATATTCTTTGCTTAAAATGTAGCTTCTCTTTAGATTAAATGTCATTATAGATCCTTTGACAACTTCCCTTTAGATGTAGCTCACTAGACTGTTGAAAACATTGAACTATATCTTCATTTTTCATGGAAATCAAATGTTAATTTCAACATCTAATTTTCTATTAAGGTTTTATAACTGGTGATGTTCTCTCAGTATAATTTTTTTTCAATAGCACATTTAGAAACTTACCAAGTGCTAGTATTCAGGGAATACTAGTTATTCTGCCCAGTTGTCCCTTTAGAAAGATATGGTTAAACACTGTGGTGGCACAATTTTAAATGACAGTTGTATTATTTTTATCACAAAAAGGAAAACAACCCAAAACATGGACTGTAATATGATCATTTAGACATGAACTGACCTGAACTATAATTAAAGCTGGTAAAGCTAAGGAGAAAGACACATTTATAAAGAGATGACTTAAAGTTAGCTAGAAAATAGAATACTTTATTTGAAATTGAACAAAAATATTTTTATAGATTTTTGCAGATATTTCATTAATGATGCAGACAATAACATAACAATCTGTATTAGCAAGAATCTCTGCATGCAAATATATTGAAAACTGTTCTGTAAATAATTCAATTACACACAAATGAAAAAGCATAAAAATCACCATTTAAAGCATTGGTTACTTTAATCTTTTTAAATTCTTTTCATTTGGGAAAAAAGGCTTTTGGTGATTTTACATTTTTGATTAGCAAAAATATAAAACATTATATAAGGAAGATACGACAATTTCTTCAGTGATTTGTTGTCGTGCTAATTTAAGAAGGATACTATTACTACTTCAAAATTTTATTTCTGCTATTTAGATTTTTTCCTAATGTAAGCTACATGGTAGATTGTAATCCAACCATGAACTTTTAAGGCCTAAATCCCTCATCATCTTTCAAATCAGTCCTCCAATTTAATATAGGCTGGGTTAGGACAGGTGATCAATGTCAAGACCGGAAGTAGTGAAGTGGGATTTTAGAGATAGGGGACCAGGCGAAGGTCAGAGCAAAGACATTGATAATCAAGATAGTTGCATAAGAAATGTAATTTTTACATAGGAACCCTAAATTACTATTGTTTCTCCCCATTGATTGCTCATTCTTTTTTTTTTAAGATTTTTTTATTAAATCATAGCTGTATACATTAATGCAATCATGGGGTACAGTGTGGTGTTTTCATATACATTTTGAATACTCTTATCAAACTGGTTACTATAGCCTTCATGGCATTTTCTTAGTTATTGAGTTAAGACATTCATACTCTACTTTTAGAAAGATTCACTTGTACCCTTGTAGGGTAAACCACAGAAGTGACCCCTCCAATTACCCTCCCTTCACGCATCCACCCCCCTCTCCTCTCTCTCCCTCCCCGCCATATTCTAAGGCTATAATTAGGTTATACCATTCCTATGAAAGCTATAAATTAGTTTCAAAATAGGGCTGTGTACATTGGATACTTTTTCTTCCATTCTTGAGATACTTTGCTAAGAAGAACATTTTCCAGTTCCATCCATGTAAACATGAAGGAGGTAAAGTCTTCATCTTTCTTTAGGGCTGCATAATATTCCATGGTGTACATATACCATAATTTGTTGATCCATTCATGGGTCGATGGGCACTTGGGCTTCTTCCATGACCTAGCAATTATGAATTTGGCTGCAATAAACATTCTGATACAAAGATCTTTGTTGTAATGCGATTTTTGGTCTTCTGGATATATACCTAATAAAGGAATTGCAGGGTAAAATGGCAGGTGTATTTTTAATTCTCTAAGTGTTTTCCAGATGTCGTTCCAGAAAGAATTAATTAATTTTCATTCCCACCAGTAGTGTAGAAGTGTTCCTTTTTCTCCGTATCCACACCAACATCTCTGGTTTGGGGATTTTGTGATATGGGCTAATCTTACTGGATGGAGTTAGGTGATATCTCAAAGTAGTTTTGATTTGCATTTCTGTGATGATTAAGGATGGTGAGCATTTTTTCATATATCTGTAGGACATGTGCCTATCTTCTTTTCAAGTCCCTTGCCCACCCTGAGATGGGATCACTTGTTTTTTTCTTGCTAATACGTTTGAGTTCTCTATGGATTCTGGTTATTAAACCTTTGTCTGAGACATAACCAGCAAATATCTTCTCCCATTCTGAGGGCTGTCTACCCACTTTATTTACTGTGTTCTTGGCTGTGTAGAAGCTTTTTAGTTTGATAGGTCCTAAAAGTATATTTTTGACATTGCTTCAATTGCCTGAGGAGTTGGTCCTCCTCATAAAATTTTCGCCCAGGCCGATTTCTTCAAGTGTTTTCCCTACACTTTCTTTTAATATTTTTATAGTTTCATGTCTTAAGTTTAAGTCTTTAATCCAGTGAGAGTCTATCTTATTTAATGGGGAAAGATGTGAGTCTAGTTTCAGTCTCCCACAGGTCGTCATTCTTTCTTTTTGAATAAACATAAAATTTATGCATTACCAGTGAATGTTTAACATAACTAACATATTAACAGAGAGTTTAACGACCTCTCTATAAAATAACTAGTGTCAATACAAATGAAAATAAAATAGCTTTTGACACTTCCCTCAGTTTTGATTAAACATATTGAAATGTATTATTCTCTATAGGACAAAATTGGCCATTAAAAGCATACATTCTCTACTTAATTTCTATTTGGGGGAATTTTTCAGTAATTTCCACTGCATTATTTCAGGCAAAAATACATCTTAACAAAGCTAGTATGGCCACAATTATATGGTTTTGTATTAACTGAATAGCAATTTAAAATGCTAAGTTCCTATCAAGTGAGAAAAACAGAATGTGTGACTTTGAATCAAAACTATTAAAACACAGGTACTATAGCAGAAGATCAATTCTTTTTCTCTAAGACTTTTTAGGCTGAACTTTTGACTGAAGAAGTCAAAAGGAAAACCAACCTGGCCAGTCCCAGTGGTTCACGCCTATAACCCTAGCAGTCTTGGGGGCCGAGGTGGGTGGATTGCTTGAGCTCAGGAGTTCAAGATCAGCCCGAACAAGAATGAGACTTGTCTCTACTAAAAATAGAAAACATAGCTGGGCATTGTGGCAGGTGCCTGTAGTCCCAGCCACTGGGGTGACTGAAGCGAGAGCATCTCTCAAACCCAGGAGTTTGAAGTTGCTGTGAGATATGATGCCATAGCACTCTAGCCTGGGCAAACAGTGAGAGAATCTGTCAAGATAGAAAGAAAGAAAGAAAGAATTAATTAATTATAACCAAACTAATGGCTTTGCAGCTTAAAGAAAAGGAACTCCCTAACCAAATTTGAATAATATTGATTGGGGCACAAAGTTATTTCTCATAATTATAATATCCCCAATTGAGTGAATACCAGGTAAATTTCTTGTTTGTTTGTTTGTCTCATTACATTAAACTCTCCTAACATGAACAGGAGCCTCAAAACCAGCCAATCTCCTTCCCTTTCTCCCCAGGGGGAGCTACATCTCCCTTAACCTTATGAATGGAAATAGAGTGGGAAAGCTGCATCCACAAATATTAAACCATAGCCCTCTACTGCCTAGTCAACTCCTTAGGCTAAAAGATAAGTTCATGAAATTCTGTCCTGGTGGAGTAGTGGTAATGGTGGAGTGGGCAGAGACAGATTAATTAATAAATGAATTCTCCAATTCATATATAAGTTATGTGCCAGCTCTGGGATAGACAAGGAGACAAAGTTAATAAAGCCAGACATGGACCATCCCTCTCAGAGTTTACAAGCCAGTAGGATTTATTAGCCAAATAATTTACTTTATGTGTATAAAAACAACTATTGATAAGCACTATGAAAGAGAGCAAGGCCCATTCAGGTCAGGGTTTTACAAACAATAGTGGTTCAATGACTAATGTGGTGAACATGAAGGACACTATCTGGCCACTTTCGGAATACACCTGAGATCTTGGAAAGGGTGTATACCATTACATTTTAAGATATCCCTGTAAAGCCCTTGTGGCTGAATTGTTGCAAAAGCACAAAAAGGCAGTATTGTGCAGATTTGTTATCATCTCAAATCATTTTTTTGGAAAGAAGAAATATTTAATTTTAACTAATTACAGTTACTTACTGATGTTAGTAATAGCACAAGTCCTGCAACCTCGAAATCAGATTGGCTATCAATCAGCACTTTGTTTCTTCCTCTGTATTGATTTTCATGTAGTACTTGCTTTTCTTATTAAACTTTATTTATTTTGAGATAATTGTAGATTCACATATAGTTATAAGAAAAACAAGAGATCCTTTACTGAGTTTCCCTAATGGTTACATATAGTACAATATCACAATAGGTACTACGTTAATGTTGACATTGACACGCTCAAGCTACAGAATATTTCCATCACAAGTGTCTCTCATGTTGCCCTTTTGTAATCCCTCACACTTCCCTCCTGCTTCCACCCTCTCCTTAACACCTGGTAACCACCAACCTGTTCTTCATTTCTATAATTTCATCATTTCAAGAATATTATGTAAATGAAATTCTACCAAGTATAACTTTTTAGAACTGGCTTTAAGGAATCAGCATAATTCTCTGGAAATTGACCCAGGTTGTTGCATATAACACTAGTAAGTTCCTTTTTATTGCTGAGGAGTATTCCATGATATGGATATACCACAGGGTGCTTGACTATTCACCCCTTGAAGGATGTCTAGATTATTTTGCTGATTATAAATAACACTGCTATAAAAATTCATGTACAGGTGTAGGATACTGCTCAGAAATGATTGATGAGTTATATGATAAGTGAATATTTATCTTTTTAAGGAACTTTCATGCTATTTTCCAGAAAGACTGTAACATTGTACATTATTACCAGTAATGTGTGAATGATCCTGTTTCTCCATATCCTCAATAGTATTTGGTATTGCCATTGTCATTTATTTTAGCTATTCCTATTGATAGGAAGTGATATCTTCTTGTGGATTTTGATTTGTGTTTTCCTAATGGCTAATGATGTTGAATATGTTTTCATGTGCTTATTTCTCTACATCATAGTTTCGTAAAATGTCTATTCATGTCTTCTGCCCATTTTCTAATTGTATGTTTTAACTATTAAACTTCAAGAATTCTTCATATACTTTTGATACTAGTCTTTCATCAGATATATTTTACAAATATTTTCTATTTCTCATCCTCTTAACAAGGTCTAGGCTTTCTACAGACTAAAGGTTTTAATTTGAGTTTTAAATGACCAGTTTTATCCTTTTATAGATAGTGCTTTTGATGTTAAGTCTAAAAAATCTTTGACTAGTCATATATCCCAATATATTTTTCTAAATATTTTATGGTTCTAAATTTTTCGTTTAAGTCTGTGATCTATTTTGAGTTAATTATGTAAGGCATAGGATTTAGACAAAGGTTTTTTTTATTTTTCACCTATGTATGTCCAATTGCTTCAATGTCTTTATTTGATCCTGAATTCCTGGCCTCAAGCAAACCTTCCACCTTTGCCTTCCAAAGTGATAGGATTACAAGTGTGAGCCACTAAGTCTGGCTAAGCATCTTTATTTGAAAATGCTGTCTTTCCTTTATTGAATTACATTCACAACTTTGTCAGAATAGTTGAGCATATTTTGTGAGCTTATTTCTGGGTTCCCTATTCTGTTCTGTTGATATGTATCCATTCTTCTGCCAATCCCACACAATCTTGATTACCTTGCTATATATAGTTAAGATGGATTTCTCTCACTTTATTCCTCTTTTTCAAATTGTTTTAGTTTTATCTAGTTACTTTGCCTTTCCATATAAATTTTAGAGTAAATTTGCTTATGTCTTTAAAAAAAACTTATAAGGATTTTGATTTCCCTCATGAATAAAGATGCAGAAACCTCAGTAATAGCAAATCAAATTCAGCAATATATTAAAAGAATTACACACCACCACTAAATGTGGTTTATTCTAGGAATGAAAGGATAGCCCAATATTTGAAAATCGATCATGTAGTCCATTAAAAGACCAAAGGAGAAAAAGCACATGATCATATCAATCAATGTAGAAAAGGTATTTGACAAAATTTAATGCCTATTCAAGATATGAATGTGTTTGGGTTTTTCCCTATCCTGGTTCATGCAGGTTCTTGAGTAAGCAACTTTATGTGTTTTCCTAAATTTGGGGAGTTTCTAGCTATTATTTCTTTGAGTACCTCTTCAGCTTCATTCTTTTTTCTCTTCTTCTTTGACAACATGAATAAAATAAATGTTAGATCTGTTGTAATCCTTCTGATTCCTGAAGCTCTTTTTGTTTATTTTTCAAGGTTTTTTTTTGTTATTGTTGTTCATATTGGATAATTTCTATAGTTTAGTCTTCCTGGCCACGGATTCTCCTGTTTTCTTCATTATGCTGTTGAACCCATCCATTGAGGCATTCATTTTGTGATTATCTTTCAGTTCTAGAATTTCCCTTTGGTTCTTCTATCTTTTATTTATTTGCTGAAGCATTCTATTTTTTATTTGTTTTAAATATGTTCATAAATGGTCATCTATGCATTTATTTTTTTTGAGACAGTCTCATTCTTTTGCCCTGGATAGAGTGTGGTAACATCATAGCTCACAGCAACCTCAAACTCTTGGACTCAAGTGATCCTCTTTCCTCACCCTCCCAAGTAGCTGGAACTACAGGTGCCCACCACAACACTTGGTTGGGTTTTCTATTTTTGGTAGAGATGGGGTCTTGCTCTTTCTCAGGCTGATCTCGAACTCTTGAGCTTAAGCAATCCACACACCTTGGCCTCCCAGCGTCCTAGTATTGCAGGCATGAAACACTGCACCTAGGCCATCATCTATGTATTTTTATTATGGCTGCTTTAAAATCTTTTTCAGATCATTGTTATATCCCCCATCACCTTGGTGCTGGCATTCATAGACTATCTTTTTTCATTTAGTTGATATAATTCTGGCTTTTGGTATAATGGTGCTTTTTAGCTGATCTTAAATTTTTTCAGATCTTAAATTTAAGTCTTTAACCCACTTTTGTTTGACTTTTGTATATGGTGAGAGATAAGGGTCTAGTTTCATTTTTGACTGAATTCTGGGCATTTTGGTATTATGAGACTCTGAATCTTATTTCAATCTCTTTTTATTCATTTATTTCACAAAGAAGATTTATTACTTCCCAAAGATTTTTTAGATTATTAGTTATTATAGGTACATAATAGTTGTACATATTTATAGGATACATGTGATGTTTTGATGCAGGTGTACAATGTGAGTTAACCAATTCAAGGTAATTGGGATATCCATTGCCTTACACACTTATCATTTCCTTGTGTTAAGAACATTCCTGTTTGAGCATTGTGACAGACACTTGTAGACCCAGCTACTTGGGAGGTAGAGACAAGAGGATCTCTTACATCCAAGAATTTGAGGTAACTGTGAGCTATGATGCTACACATCCAGGTGACAAAATGGGACTTTGTCTTAAAAAAAAAAAAGAAAAGAAAGAAAAAGACCATTCCTGTTCTACTCTTTTAGTTATTTAAAGTATATACTAACTTATTATGGTAGTCTCTTTGCTGTGCTATCATATATTATTCATTCTATCTAACTATATTTTTGTATAATTAATTATCTCCAGTTTATCTTCTACTTCTTGCTATTTTTCTCAGGCTCTGGTAGCCATCATTCTACTCTGTGACTCCATGAGAGCAATTGTTTTTTAATTTTTAGTTCCTACATATGAGTGAGAACATGGTGAGATTTGTCTTTCTGTGCTTGACTCATTTCACTTAATACAATGTTTTCCAGTTCCATCCACATTGTTGCCAATGTCAGGATTTCGTTTTTGTGGCTGTATAATATTCAATTGTAGATATATACCACAATTTCTTTATCCATTCATCTGCTGATGAACAGTGATGCTGATTCTATATCTTGGCTATTACGATTAACGTTACAATAAACATGGAGTGCTGTTATCTATTTGATATACTGAATTTCCTTCTAATAGATATATACCTAGCAGTGGGATTGCTCAGTCATATAATAGTTTAACTGTTTTGAGGAATCTCTATACTGTTCTCCATAGTGCTGACCCACTTTACATTCCTACAAAATGAGTACAAGGATCTTCTTCCTCCACATCCTCAGCAGCATTTCTTATTGCCTGTCTTTTTGATAAAAGCCATTTTAAATGGGGTGAGATGATTGATTTGCATTTCTTTGACTAAGGATATTGAATGTTTTTCCATATACTTGGCCATTTGTATTCCTTTTGAGATATGTCTATTTAGATCCTTCGTCCATTTTAAATGGATTATTTTATTGTTTCATATTGAGTTGTTATTGAGTTGTTGAAGCTCCTTATATATTCTAGTTATTAACCTCTTGTCAGCTGGGTGGTTTGCAATTTTTTTTTGTAGGTTTTTTTTGCCATTTTTGGCCGGGGGTGGGTTTGAACCCATCACCTCTGGCCTATGGGGCTGGTGCCCTACTCCTCTGAGCCACAGGCACTACCCGGTTTGCAAATATTTTTTTTTTCATTCTGTGGGTTGTCTCTTCACTTTGTTGATTATTTCTTTTGCTGTGTAGAAGCTTTTTGGCTTGATATGATCTCATTCTTCCAATTTTGCTTTGTTGGGTATTACTCAAGAAGTCCTTTTCCAGAACAGTATCTTAAAGCATTTCCCCAATGTTTCTTTTTGATGGTTTCATAGTTTCAGATCTTAAATTTAAGTCTTTAACCCACTTTTGCTTGACTTTTGTATATGGTGGGAGATAAGGGTCTAGTTTCATTCTTCTGCACATGGATGTCTAATGAAGAGACTGTTCTTTCCCCACTGTATGTTCTTGGCACCTTTCTCAAAGATAAGTTCACTATAGATGTGTGGATTTATTTCTGATGCCCTGTTTTACTCAACTGGTCTGTGTGCCTTCAGCTTTGCTTAACTAGTTTTTCTCTCTAAGAACCCTACCAAGGGGAGGAGGGGCATTGCCTTGTTACTGCTAGACTGACACTATGGTGAGTGTGGTCTCATTAATTCTGGGTGATACTGAATGTCCTGACTCTCCACTAGGCTTCCTCTAACAGGGGCTCTCCAAGTGGTGGGGGAAAGAGGTACCTCCTCAGGCCTGGATGAGATGCAGAGGTTCAGGGTCCCCTCGTGATCTCCACTGACACCACTGTGGAATAGATGGTAGCATCTCATTACCAGCTTAGATGTTTGGGGATTAAAAATCCCTGCCTCTCAATTTGACCTTTGACACCACTATGATGGGGACTTTGAGATGCTTCATTACATCTTGGTGAGTGCAGAAGTCCAGGCTCCCACACTGACCTTTCTCTGCATGGGTGCCAGTGGCACCACAGTTTTCTCCAAAGTAAGGTGTTTGAAGTACAGAGGCTATTTTCTAAAACTTTCCTATCTTGCTAGGGTTCCCCTTTCCTGATCCTTTGAAAGAGCAGGCTTTTTTTGTCTCTGCTCATTGGTGTTTTCAGGTTGTTAGCTTCTTCAATTCCAAGTATAGGATATGTGATATGAAAAGAGAACCCAGGGAACTCACTACTTTGTTGTTTCCTGAGTCTCTGGTCTCTAGTTGGTCTGCTGCTTCCCTCTACCTTTCAAGTCTTCTTATATATAAATGTCCAGAGTTTTGGTTGTATTTAGAAGACTACGGAAAAATACTTCTACTCAGTCTTCCAAAAAGCACAAGTTAGTCAATTTTTTTTGATCAATGTGTTTTTATTCAACATATGTTCTCTTCTGGAGTTCAGTCAATGAGAGTCTAAATAACTAAGAAGTGAACATGGACACTCAAAATATATATCCAAATGCTTTTAATCTTCATTGTTGCCTCTTCTGTGGTTCAAATCACTACCATCTCTCATCTGAATTAACTGAATAATCTCCTAATTGCTTCCCCCTAGCCCCTACTATCTATATTCATTATAAAGCCAGAGGGGTTCTGTTAAATCATTAGTCTTATCACTGTTGAGAATCTTCCAAGTGCTCCCCACCATTCTCAGAGAAATCCATACAATGATTTATCAGGCCCTACAAATTCTGTACCCACCCATACCTCTTTTGAGTTATTTCCTTCCTTCTCTTCTCTTTGCTCACTTTGATGCCACCCTGGTGTTCCTCTCACATATTGGGGCATGTCCCCACAACAGGAACATTGCACTTGTTCTTTCTTTTCTCTGGAATAGTTCCATACCCAACAGCCCCACGGACACCTCCTTTACCTCCTGCAGATCTTTGCTCAAAAGTTATTTTCCCAGGCTTTTCCTAACTACCATTTTTAACACTGCAACCACCTTGTACTTTCTCTACCCTCCATGTTCTTCTTCTGCTTTATTTTCTTCATAGGAATTTCTCCTTCTAACATACTATGCAATTTACTAACTTATTTTATTTGTTTTCTGCTTCTTTCCAATAAAATACAAGTCCATGCCAGGCATGGTATATTGTACACATTAAGAACAGTTCCTGACATACAGGACCTTCCAGGCTTCACCAAGGCAGAAACATTTCATGACATAGCAACAGATCTTGTGGCCCACCTGACAGCAGCTCTGATGACACAAGAGGAACACCACTGGGTGCTCCTTTAGAAGCATTTATACACAGACCCTTGTTTTAATGTCATGCTTGTATTTCTTAGATATCCTTTAGATATGCTTGTTTAATGTCATGCATGTATTTCTTAGATATCCTTTCTCGCTCTGCTTCTTTCTTACTTTCCCAATTCAGATCTACTACCAACTATATGTATTTCTCAATAATCCAAATTAAAAAGAAAATTGAAACTGAATTCAATTCAGTAAATTGCCATCGGGGTTGGCTTAACAAATGCCTTGTAACAGATCACATTATAAGCCAGTGGCCATGGAGTCCCCTTGGTTCAGTAACAGGTCAAGTGTTATAAAATATGGGTCATTCTTGCTGGACAAGTTGCCTAGGGTAATCCTCTCAATACCATCAAGTCAACAAGACAGAGCCCCCAAAATCATAGATTCTTCTCCAATATTCTAGATAGTTCTGTAGATTTGTAAAATGTGTTATAGTTTGAAAAGTAAAATCATCAAATCCTTCTTTTAGGTATCACATCTGTATCCAAGCTACTCAGCCCACATCTTAGAAAATAAACACAAAATAATGGCAAAATATTTACCCCAAAGGATCCCTGATCCTTTAGACATTATAACCAAAAATGGACTTAATTCCTTGAAGAATTTAAGAATATGCAATAATCAGCAACTTGTTTGATTTAACTTAACTTTTGTATTTGAAATGAAATGGACTTTCAATATGAAACAAGCAGAAGGGTTTTCCTCTTGGGTTTAAAGTTTTGTCAGAAAAGTAACAAAGCCCTCTACTTTGAAGCATATCCTGGAGGGACACCACAGGACCCTTGAGAGTTCTTGGGGGATAGAGAGATTTTGTGTCTCAGATATTTTGGCTCCACTACAGTGCTTTTCTGAGCTCTCTTGAAAGTGAACAAAAACAAAGAAAAATTTTATAACCAACTGCTGCCCAGCATGACAGGTAAGGGATATCAGTTCAGAATTGTATAGATTTTGGATTTTTGGTAGGAATGCTTTTCCTGGACCTATTCTGAAACAAAACAAAACTGTTTTCTACACA
Source organism: Galagoides demidoff (assembly GCA_963574575.1). Taxonomy (NCBI): domain Eukaryota; kingdom Metazoa; phylum Chordata; class Mammalia; order Primates; family Galagidae; genus Galagoides; species Galagoides demidoff. The sequence goes on from CAUYQV010188590.1 coordinate 53,049, forward strand.
CATAATTAGGCTCATTATATAATATCATTTTTATATAATGTGATAAATACATTATAAGGAATTATTCAGTGGTAAGCACCTTTCAAAATACAATAAAAAGATGAAAGAAATATTATTAAACATATTCCCTAGGAAATTTCTGTTACATCCAATAGCTGTTTGTTATTAGGTTGTTTGGTGGGCTTTTCTTCCCTGTCTAGAGATGAAAGGTAAAAGCTATTATGAATAAGATATTATAAAATTACTAAAGCCCAAAGATCAGTGGAATAATTTAATGTGAATATATTTAATTTTGGAGAAATGGGATCAACTTCAAATTTCAGCAGGGATTTTCACTTTTCTTTAGAATTTTTTCCATTTTCTTACTGAGTTGGAGGCATTAATCATTGAGCAAATATTTATGTACCTTTCATTGAACACCTCCAATGCTAGAGAGTTTGCCTTTTGTTGGTGACACATAAGCTTATGAATTAAGCAAAATACACATATAGGCTCTGCACCTGTAGTGCAGTGGTTATGCCCCTGGTCACATACACTCAGGATGGCAGGTTTGAACCCAGCCTGGGCCAGCTAAGCAACAATGACAACTGCAAAAGAAAAATATCTGGGTGTTGTGGTGGGTGCCTATAATCCCAGCTACTTGGGAGGCTGAGGCAAGAGAATCACTTAAGCCCAAGAATTTGAGGTTGCTGTGAACTGTGACACTACAGCACTCTATTGAGGGCAACAGAGTGAGACTCTGTGTCAAAAAAAAAAAAATACACATATAAATATCTAAGCTTTTCTGTTCTTCTACCTTATGGAACATTCTTTTATAATTGAATGAGTTTTTAATTCTCCTGATTAGAGTATGACATTACCCAAGTTGAAAGGAGGTAGATTAAATAGTAGCATGTCTGAATTATCTGCTGATTAAAAGAGAATGACAGGCGATTACCCATGCTTTTTTCATCTTCATTTGCCCAATTATCTTTACTTGTTAAATTATCTTAGATAGACAATGAGGCCAAATAAAATTTTCAAGACAAATTTGTAACATTTTAGTGCCACTGACATTGACAAACAGTAGCCAAGTAAAATAATCAGGACACAATGTTAACATTTAAGAAGTCAGTTTTATTATGTTGTTCTAATAATATTTAGTATACTTACTGTCAGAGCCATATGAGCCATGGTGAACCTGGAGTGATCATTAAACAAAAGTCTTAAGAGGAAAAATTGGACTTTTCGTCTTTCTCTCTGGCTCTAACACCATGTCAGGGCTATAAAATACTGAGAAATAAAACATCTGCTTACTCAGAAGCCAGTGTAAGAGACAGATGCAACTCTGCCAACTTCTGCTATTACAGGACCAGAGGTCTTTTTGACTTCATTCAGTAATGTGCAGTCAATGGGTCTGACTGAATTCACAGCTTCTTGAGAGCAGAAACAATGATTCATTCCTCTTTATAACCCCATGTCAAGAACCATGTGTGCCACACTGTAGGCAAACAATTAAATTTGGCAAAAGCAAATACATATAGGATTGAACTACCTTTCCCATTCTACATTATTACAGACTTCTCCTCAGGTATCTTCCCTACATCAAGAATGGTTAACTTTATATAAAACAGTCTAGTATAAAACCAGAGGCTGGAAAGCAGGGCAGTGGTAAGAAAGCGTATGGTATGATTTATTTCTACAAGAGAAGCCCTGTTCATTGGGGAGAGTGTTTCCAAGTGGACTAGATGGTCTGAGTCTTTCAGGCAGTAACAGGTAACAACTACATGATCCTGCATAAAATACTAAACTCTCAAGTTTCTTATTTGTACTCTCTAAAGGTACACTGGCCTCAAAAAAGATAATGTGAAATCAAACAACTATTGAAAACGTTAATTTGCCATTGTAGTACAGTAGCTATGAGTTATTCCACAGCACTTCAGTACATGAAATTTTACATTGCATTATGTGTGTAAATCAAATTAATCTGGTGTCCTGCCTTCATCTGTCAAAGTTACATGAGATTCTATTATGATTGTGTTTTAGGAAGCCCATCCACCTCATTAGAGATAGTCTTTCATGTTGCCCAGAAAATGAGATCCCTGTCACCATCTTTACTCATGCTGCTGCATGTGGCTGTTGACTCAAGGAGTGCTCTCCACAGTCCTGCTACAGAGGCTTTGACATGCCTCTCAAAGTATCTGTGTTCAAAAACCTGCCTGCATTAATGTTTCACAGCTAACACCCAATTTGGAGCACTAAGTGTGGGTGAGGCTCACATAACTGCCCCTTGAAGACAGTCTCTAAACATTCATTATCTCCCCATGCTTGCAGAAGCTAGCACTGGAGCTCGCTGGAGCTTGGTCAAGATTTGCCTCTTCATCTCCAAGCATTAACTTCTCTCCCTTTGCCCAGCTATAATTCATCTCTTAAAGAAACAAATGAAGACAGTAAAACGTCCTGGAGTAGGGACTTTACATTTTCATTTTAAGGACAAATACCATAAGTCTTTGAGACAATGGAACTCAGACTGCCTTCATGGGATAAGGATGTAAAACATACTTCCAATCCTACCATAGCAGCAACAGCCTAACACTAACATTTTAATGAATTATGTAGGCTCACAGGTACTGCTAGATGGAAATCGTTTCTTGGTTGGCTGTCACCAAGGGAGTCCTAAGGTCCAGCCACAAGGGAGACTCTCAAGGTCACATGGTCTTCCTTGTAAATTCAATATGACCCAGCCTAACCATGATCTGTGTAGATTCAGGGTTTGGATGCTGAATGACAATAACAAAAGCCAACAAGATTCATAATAACAAAAAGGGCAAGTAAATCAGATGTTGTTTGAACCTGACCAGCAAATTCTCCCACTGTATACAATCCACACAGGAGGTCACATGATGTCACTTGATGAGCGTGAAGTCGGATCAAAGTGAGTCTGCTGTATTTCTTGGCATCAATTTTAGTAACAGGGAAATGGCAACCCCCAAACCTGGACCTGGATCAGGAAATTGTCTCTAAAATGGTTTTGATGACCTCTCTCCATAATTTTTCCCCTCTTTTTTTTATCTAGGCTTTAGTGCTAATCTACCTTTGTCTCCCTTTTGACCAACACTCTGTATATTATATATGTTAGTACTTTCACTCTAGTTAGTAAATTTGCCCTAACCTGTGAGTTGTCTGTTACATATATCATGAAAACTTTTATATATTCAAGAAAATATTAAAATCAATACAATGATCACCTGTCTGCCACTTAGCTTAAGAAATAAAACCAAACCAATATAATCAAAGCCCCCGCGGTCCTCTGTACAAGGTCTCTGAATGCATTCCCCTCCTCTCCTTCCCTCCCTCTCTCCCAAAGATAAACATTATCCAGAATCTGATGTTATCATTATTCTTTTATTTCTGTGTATTTTACTACTTAGTTATGTTTTCCTATGTAATAACACACTTTCCTATATTTTTAAATGTTACATAAACATATATACTTCTTACAGCTTTTTTCTCAATATCATATTTGTGATATGTGTCCATATCAGTAAGTATAGCTTTGATTTGTTCATTTTTATTGCTGTGTAATATTCCAATATAGGAATAACTTACTTGTATTTTCAAAGAAAAACTGTGCCAAACACCTCTTCAAGGTGACAAGATAGATTTTATTCAGGCTACTGCAGTAGGGAAGAGAGACTAGTATAAAGCAAGCTCAACTCCAACTAAAACAAAGGTGGCTGAGGTTTTTAAGGGAGGAACAGACAGGGTACAATAAGGAGCTGTGGAAGAGTGAAAAGGGGAACAATAAAAAGGCTTAGGGGGCTATGCAGAAATGGAATGAAAACTATAACAGAGGAGTTAGGTGAAGGATTGCTGAAAGGGGGTTGGCAAGATGGGTCAGACAGTGTACATTTTGCTATTTGGCAGCATTTCATTTTCTTAAGCAGACTCAGCATGAGACTGAGGTCACCTGTAGGGACATAGCCTAGGGCAGTGAAAGCCAGGCTGAAGTTGGTGGAAACCTTTAGTCTAGCAAGTACTTTGTGCCACCTGGGAGGTCACATCATTTACTATTGTAGGGCATTTGGGCTGTTTCCAACATGCATGTATTTTTTGAATACTGCTGCTGTGAACGTTCTTGCACAAGTGTTCTTGTTTACTTACGTTTGGGATTTTAGGAGTGGCATCGCTTTGTGAAAATATATGTATACCCCTTCAACAGACATCTTCATTTGGACATTGTCAAATATTCTCCAAAGTGTTAGTAACAAAGTATAAACTCACCAGCAGCATACACACTCCAACTGTTCCACATTCCAGCCAAAATGGATCTGGTCGGGTATTAACCTTTTTTACTCTTACCAATCTGAAGGTTATGAAACGTACCTTAGTTTAACTTACTTCCTCTGATGATTGGTGAGGTTAGTTGTCTTTGCATATGGCCATTAAGGTTTATGTATTTATGAATAACCTGTCCATACTTTTTGTATATCCTTTTAGCATATGGTTTGCCTATTCCTTACTGATGTTTAAAAATTCTTTAGATATCCCCAATTCTAATCTTTTATTAGTTATATGAATTTCAAATATCTTCTCCTTGTCTGTAACTTGTATCTTAATTTTTTAATGGTATTATATGTCTTGATAAATAGAAAGTTTATTATGTGTTTTGGCCATAATGTCTTTTTTGCTTATTTTCCTCCTAGGCTATTTGTATCTTCCTTATTAATTAAACTAAGTTATATAAATATTTTGGATCCTTTTTACAGTTTATGACTTGTCTTTTCACTTTATTTATCTTTTCTTTGAAAAGATGCATTCTAAATTTTTCTGAGTTTATCATGCTTTTCTTTTATGGTTTATAATTTTTGTGCCTTGTATACAAAAGTCCTCTTATAGCCCAGTGACAGAGACATTCTTCCATATTTTCTTCCAAAAGTTGTAAATTGTCTTTCACAACTACAACCTTAATCCATTTGAAACTAATTTTTATATTTGATGTAAAGAGAAAATTATGTTTTATGCGGGTTTTTTTTTTTGTATGGGTAAGCAATTGTGCTAATGCAACTTATTTAACAGGCATAATGTTACCACTGAGCTGCATTGCTACTCCACTGGCCCTGCAGTGCCAGCTCTGATGTTCTCTGGGCTCTCTTTGTTCTCTGCTGTTGGTCTATTTATCCGTCACTGCACCAACTCAATTAGGTCCTAATAAATCTGAAGTTGAGAAGGGCTGGTCTTTCAACTTTACTCTTCTTCAAGAGTTATTTTGACTGTTCTATTTATTTTTTCTTTCTTTCTTTCTTTTTTTTTTTTTAGAGACAGAGTCTCACTTTATCGCCCTCCGTAGAGTGCTGTGGCATCACAGCTCACACCAACCTCCAACTCCTGGGCTTAGGCAATTCTCTTGTCTCAGCTTCCCGAGTAGCTGGGACTACAGGCACCTGCCACAACCCCCAGCTATTTTTTGTTGCGTTTGGCCGAGGCTGGGTTCTAACCTGCCACCCTCGCTATGTGGCCAGCACCCTACCCACTGAGCCACAGGCACTGCCAGACTATTCTAAACCCACTGTAATTCTATATAAATTTTAGAATCAGCCTTTCACTTTTCATAAAAAAGCCTATTGGTATTTAGATTGGCATTACATTGAGTCTATAAATAAGTTTGGGAAGAAACAATATCTGTACAACATTAAGTTTTGTTATCCACAAAACATGTATTTTTCTCTATTTCCTTATATCAACTTTAATGTTTTTCAATACAGATTAGCACATCTTTACTAGATTTATATCAAGGCACTACTTATTTATTTATAAATGGTAACCATTTTGTACCATACCATAATTTATACTCTCTTACTATTGTGAAAAATGCAATCACCTTTTACATATTGATTTTTATGTGTGGCATCCTTGTAGACTGTTTAATATTTCTATGGGATTTTTCAAGTAAATTATATTATGCAGATATAGTTTTTTTCTTCAAAAATTTTTTTTTCTTATAAAAAGGGTTCCTTGATAGGGAACCCATAGAAGCATGTTGAATGGAAGCGATGATTGTGGGTATCCTTCTTTTATGCTTCATTTTAATGTTTATGTTTGTAATGTTTCATATGTATCATGATGAATGATGCATGATGTTTGTAGAAGTTTATTTTTGATAGTTTTTTGATCTGCTAAGAAAGGTCTCCTGTAGACTCAGTTTCATGGAAGTTTCTCTTGTTTGGTTATTTGTATTTTAATGAATAAATGTTGCCTTTTTTGATTGCATTTTTTCATCTATTGAGATTGTTAATGTAATCAAGTGATGGATGCCTCTGAAATGCAAATTTGTCAAGATGTTTTAAACAAATTTCAGCACTGGTTTTGCTAATGTGTTAAAAATTTTTTATACCTATATTATTGAGTGGGTTTGAGTGTATTTATATTTTTACACCATTATTACCATCTGTTTTTGTTATCAAGATTATTGTAACCTCATAAGTGAATAGAAGAAAATTTTCTTTATCTCTTCTCTGGTTGAGAAATCAAGTCCCAACAATCTCCGTATCTACCTATCCCACTAGGTTTCTTAGTGTATTAATTTTCTTTATACAAATAAAGCAATTGCAAATATATGTATATTCTTATTTCTCTACCCTTCCCATTTTTGCACAAAGAGCAGCATACATTTTACACTGTTCTATATCATGTTTTTGTTAAATTTTTAACATATGTCCTAGAGACATCTCTCCATCAATGTGTGGAGTATATTTTCATTTCTGTTTATAGTTTCATAGTATTCCATGCAGTAGCTGGAGCAAAATTCATTTAACCAGATTCCAAGTGATCAGAAACTTTTGCTATTGCAAGTAATGCTGCAAAATATACTTTGTAAAAATATCATTTCATATATATGCTGATATATCTATAGAATGGATTCTTAAAAATGGCAGTGCTATATCAAAGAGTTAAATGAATTTATAATTTTTATAAATATACCAAATTGTTATTTATAGTATCTTTACCAGCAATAAAGAGTACTGTTTTCTGTAGCAAGATTTTAAACAATTGAGTCTATTTCTTTAAATGACAGTTGCATACCAATGGAGGGGTCAAGGACTGACCCCAGTGGTGTTTTTCTTTTTGTTTGTTTTGTTGTCCTGCATAAGTGAAGATGTAAACACTCCCCTCCCTCTTTATTGGGCTGTGACTGGTTTAAAGTCTATAAACCTTTTCATTTTTCTATTTATTCTTAAGTTAGTTTTGCTAATTTATATTTTCCTAGAAATGTATCCAATTCATCTAATTGTTCAGACGTTTTTGCATAGAGTTGTCAATAATCTTACTTTGTTTCTTAATATCTGGGGATAACATGGCCCCATTTCTCATCCTTAATATTGTTTGCTGTGGCTTCTCTCTTCTTGATCTATTTATCTAGATAGGATTTCTTAGTCTTGACATTTTGGGCCAGAGGGTTGTTGTAGGGGCTGTCCTGTGCATTGTAGGATGCCTTGCAGTATTCCCAGCTTCTGCCCACTAGATACCTCTAACACTCCCCTCCACAAGATGTGACTCAGACATTGCCAAATATTTCTTGAAAAAGAGGGTCAAGGCATTGTGACTGGGGGCAAAACTGACCTCAGTTGCAAACTACTATTGTAGAAACTTGGCAGTATCATCAGTATTTTCAAAGAATTAACTTCAGCTAATTTTTTTCTATTTAATTAATTGTTGCTCTTTTCATTTTTTCCTTTGGCCTATTGATGATCACTTTCTAACTTTTTATGATTGATATTCAGTCCGTCGGTTTTCATTCTTCCCTTTTTTTCTTTGAGACAGAATCTCACTATGCTGCCTTCACTAGAGTGCTGTGGTGTCATAGCTCACAGAAAGCTCAAACTCTTGGGCTCAAGCAATTCTCTTGCTTCAGCCTCCCAAGTAGCTGGGACTACAGGCATCCACCACAATACCCAGCTATTTTTGATTGCAGTTGTCATTGTTGTTTGCTGGGCTGGGCTCGAACCCTCTAGCTTTGGTGTATGTGGCTGGTGCCCTACTCACTGAGCTACGGGCACCAAGCCCAGTTTTCATCCTTTTCTAACATAAGCTATTTTTCTCTTAAGTATCACTTAACCATAATCTACAAGTATTTGGTTTGGTAGTTTGGTTTTAACTTTAATTTTTTCTTTATTTAGAAACGTTTTTAAAATCTCCACGTTTATGTTTTTAAAATCTCTACATTTATGTAACCTTTTAAAAGTTTCTAATTTAATTATTAAGCAGCATGTCTGCTGTGTCACTGCTATAATACCCTTATACTGCTTAGGTCCCTCCTTGATTTCCTTTCCTTATTTCAGAAAGACCTGAGTTCCCATGAGGCAAATGGCTGAATGAGAGTAGAGTAGGTGCATAAGCAAAACCAGAGACTGCTAATAATAGCACTTTAAAATCTGCAAAATGCCTAAACATTGTACCTGTTTCCCTAAAAATAAGACACTCTCTTATATTTATTTTTTCTCAATATTAGGGCTTATTTTCAGGGGATGTCTTATTTTTATTAAGTATAATACAACAATCTACATTTATTCAAATACAGTTAAATCATCTTCTGGAATCTGACCGGGGGAGCCAACCTTGTTGGTGGGGCTGGCGCTAGTGATGCATGAACTCCTTTCCCCCAGCCATTCGCACGTGTGCAATGGGATGCCTGCGACTGTGGTTATCACATGCGCACACGTGCACCCACACAAGTGCAAAGGGCTCAGAGAAAGGAGCTGTGGTAGATAAAAGGTATTCCAGTCTTCCTTACTGCTCAGGGCCGAAATGCATGGCGTGGCTATGCAGTGTATTGGGGTAGGGCTTATATTTAACAAATGCATAGAAATCCTGCTAGAGCTTATTTTGGGGGTAGGTCTTATTTTCAGGGAAACACGGTATTACTTCTTTGCTCCTCATAACAGCTCTACAAGATGGATTTAAACAGATATTATTCCTTATAAATTAGCTAAGCTCTCAATATCTTTGTTAAAACAAGAAACATTGCAGCATAGGCTTTAACTTTTTCTATCATGCCTATCAGAGAAGAAGAAAATTCTAGTGGTTCTTTTTTGGTATAACCTGCATATCTTATATGTATTTATATTGTCTAAACACCCTCATCAGGTACAGTGGCTCATACTTATAATCCTAGCACTTTGGGAGGCCGGGTGGGAGGATCCCTTGATGCTAGGAGTTCCAGACCACAGCAGCAATATAGTGAGACACCTGTCGCTACATAAAATAAAATTAACCAAACATGATGGCTTGTGCCTATAGTTCCCACTACTGGGGAGACTAAGGCAAGAGACTTGCTTGAGCCCAGGAGTTTGAGGTTTTAGTGAGCTATGATCACATCACTACACTCTAGCCCAGACAAAAGGATGAGACCCTATCTCAAAGGAAAAAAAAAATCCTGAGTTGCCAATTATAGTAATATTATCAGATCAAGTATAATAACCAAATAGTATTGCAATTTCCTTTTGTTATTGTCATAGAGCATGACAAGAACTTTTAAAGTCTTCAAAGTCTTAGAAGAATCTTTTCTCCCAACAATAATTCCAAGGACAAATTTACATTAACAGGGAGAACAGAATAAGTTGGTAACAGCTATGAATATGCACACAAGTCTCCTTGTTGCACAGAAACAAGATTGATATTCTTGTGAATGTTTAATACCTTATCAAACCAGTGAATATGAATTTGTTTTATGATGCAGAAAGGTCTCTCTATCTTGTAACTTCAGAAAATGGGGGACATCTCTTCATCTCTTTTAGACTCTTTTTGTTAATTGTGAAGACTTGCATTTTTTTAAGGCCAGGCTTGTAACACTATTACTTAGCATATGAAGTGAAAAGCAGGCCTTACAACTTCATTTTCATTTGCAGATATGGAGTAAGAGATGAATAGGATTTTACTTATTAACAGTGAAAGGAGCATATAACATTAATCTTCCACATTCTGATTTTGCAAATGAGCAATGTGCTATTGTCACAAGAGTAGCAAAAAAGATGTCAACAAGCACAGATAAAGGTAGTTCTTTAAGGTAATCAAAGGTTTAGAAACTCAGAGAATGGGGGCACTGAAGTACTCCTGGCCACAGGAGTAAGTTTCTCTGCTCTCCCAGGTCTCCTACAAGAGGCTGCATCTCCTGCATCCTAATTAGGAGATTAAAATATGACTATCTACTTCTCCATTCTTTTGCTTTAACCTATACTTAGAATTGAACTCTGCAGGCCATTTTATTCATATCTTTGCTGGAACCTTGTCTTCCAGTACCTGCTGAGTTTGAGTAAATTAGGTCAGACTGATATCAAGCTGGTTATTAAAAATGTAGCAAGTGTGATATTGTCTGTAACAGTTTTTTAAGACAATTTTTTTCCTTTCTTTTTTTTTTACTTTTTTTTTGCCCTTTCACCATGGCTAGAGTGTGGTGGCATCATCATAGCTCACTACAACCTCAAACTTGTGGGCTCAAATGAACCTATGGGCTCAGCCTCCCAAGTGGCTGAGACTACAAGCATGAACCATTGCACTTGGGCAGTTTTTTTTTATTTTTTTGTAGACACAGGTATCTCTCTATGTTGCCCAGGTTTGTCTTGAACTGTTGGCCTCAAGGGATCCTCCTGACTGGTATCCTAAACTGCTAGGATTATAGGGATAAGCCATCACTCCTGGCCAGTCTTTAACAATTTGATAGTAAGATTTAAAGAGCAAATGATGCATAAATAACCAAGGGATTAGTTTTTGGCTGTAAAAATAGATTACTATTTATTTAAAATATCTGTATGTGACTTACCAAACATTATCTTCCATGTGCTCTCCTTAAGTTACAATTTTATTCTTTTTATTTATTCTGAGCTTGTGAATAGAATAACTAATAACTGTAATAATTTAGTTTTCAGTTATATATAAATATTCTGAATTTTAATGAAGGGAAAACAATTTTATGCATTTGTGAGAAATTTTAATATTCACTTTACATAATACCAGCTTTTCTTTTATCTCTAAGAAAATTTTGAGTTGTTTGGAGTGGAATCAGCTAATGGAAAATAGCAATAAATCTCATTTTACCAGCCCCATTTCACCCCAAATGACACCATTTTAGCACTTCTTATTATCTCTTTGAGAGAAGTTAACTAAAAAATAAAACCAGGTTATTTGTGAGAATTGTAAACTAAAATAAAATCCCAAGGCCCTCCTCTTCCTCCCCCCCAACCAACTGAATAGATCCTTGCTTAGCCCAGGTAACCCCAGAAAAACCTTAAACCTAAATTCCTAGCCATGAAGGGAAGGGAGATCAGACACACCTCATTATAACTCCTCCTTCACAGAGTTTAGATACAACAATTGACCAGAATTAATATTAAAATAGAGATCATAAGACAGATAAAGTACACTTTGTGACAATAAAATACAAAATTATTAATAGGACTTGAGGCCATGCAGGGAAATGGTTCAATCACCTGTCAGACATCAATTAGATTAACAGATCACTTATAGCTTGTCTCTGATTAACAGACTTACTTATCTTAACTTTGTTGTTGGAAAAAGCCACTTCAATGCCTAAGCATCAAGACAAGGTAACTTAAAGTGAAGGAGGTAGTGAGAGGAAAAAGTAGGAAAAGGAAGTGAACAAAAAGAAAAGACATATGAGGAGCAACCAAGAGAAAAATTCTGACAACATGAAAAATCAGAACAGAGCAACCCTACCCCTGCAAGGGACCATGAGGCAGCTACTGGAAAGGATGCTTCCTATAAAGAAACAATGAAAATGATAGGAAGGGAATGTAAAATATGGATAGCAAAAACAATGAAGGGAATTGATGAGGAAGGGGAAATTAATCATAAGGAAATCCTAAAACAGAACCAAATAAGAGAGGCATGATATGAAGAATATAGAAAGGCTAAAGCGGAGCTTAAGGAATTGAAGGAGTTAATTGGGGAACTTAAATATGCAGTAGAAAGTATCAATAACAGATTAGACAGTGGAGAAGAAGGAATCTAAGAGCTAGAGGATAAAGCTCTTGAGCTAACCTAGGCAGTTAAAAAGACAGGAAAGGAAATAGAATGTTCACTCAAAGAATTATATGACTTCACAAAGAGTTCAAACATATGAATTATAGGTATCCCTGAAGGGGAATAGAATGTCCCCCCAAAATGGAAGCCCTACTGGAGGATATCATAAATAAAAACTCCACAAGTATCACCAAAGATTCCAACACACTCCATTTAGAGGGATAGCAAAACTTGGGTCATCTCAACACAAATAGAACATCTCCAAGACACATTGTGATGAAACTGTCCAAAGTAAAAATGAAAGAAAATTCTGCAAGCAGCCAGAAATGTCTCAATTTACCTAATGGGGCAGATCCAACAGAGTAAAAGTGTACTTTTCAGCTAAAACTTTCTAAGCCAGAGGGAATGGTCAGCTACCTTTAACCTTCTTAAACATAACAATTTTCAGTTCACAATTTTGTATCCCTGTTAAACACAGCTTCAAACTTGATGAAAAAATCAAATCTTGTAGAGATATATAAATATTGAGGAAATTTGCCCACAATAAGAGCAGCTCTACAGGAAATACTTAAATCTATTCTACACAATAACCATAACAATGGACCACCAAGCAAGTATACCCTCAGAAACTAAAGGAAAAAACAGCTTCCACAATGCCTCAAAGGACAAAACTAAGCAATGGACTTTCACAAAATAATTTGACTACAACACACATCATTTTTCTCAATAAATGTTAATGGCTTGAATTCCCCACTGAAGAGGCACACACTGGGTGATTTTATAAAAAAGCACAACCCATCTATATGCTGCCTCCAAGAAACAAACTAACCTCAAAAGACAAAACAGGATTCAGGGTAAAGGGTTAGAAAACAGTATTTCAGCCAAGGAGAAATCTGGAGAAAGGAGAGGATTCCACCTATAAAGAAATAATGAAAATGACAGGAAGGGAATATAAAATATGGATGGCAAAAACAATGAAGGGAATTGTTTTTCAGATAAAGTGGATTTAAAGTTCCTGAAGTTAAGAAAAACAAAGATAGTCACTTCATACTGGTCAGGGGAATAATATAACATGAGTATATTTCAATTCTAAATATTTATGTACCCAACTTAAATACTACCAGATTTGTGAAACAGACATAATTGGTATAAGCAATATGATATCCAATAACACCGTAATAGCTAGGAACCTTAGCTTCCCTCTGACAGAACTGGATGGATCCTTTAAATAGAGTCTAAACAAAGATTCAAAGGATTTAAAGACAACACAAGAACAATTGGGCATGATGGACACATGGAGAACATAACACCCCAGAGCTAAGGAATATATGTTCTTCTTGTCAGCCCATGGAACATACTCCAAAATGGACTATACCCTAGAATACAAATCAAACCTCAAAAAAATTGAATAATTAAAATTATAATTTTTATCTTTTCAAACCAAAAGACAATGAAGGTAGAATTCCATTCCAATCAAAATTTTCATCCCCACATAAAGGCATGGGAATTAAACAATCTTATGCTGAATGACAGTTGGGAAGAGATAAAGGAAGAGATAAAGAAAAAAATTATTAACTTCCTCCAACATAACAACAATAAGCCACAAATTACCAAAATCTGTGGGATAGTACTAAAGCTGTCCTATGAGGGAAATTTATGATAGTAGATAGTGCCTACATCTGAAAAACAGAAAGAGCACATTAAAACCTAATAGATCATCTTAAGGAGAAGGAAAAGGAAGAACAATCTAATCACAAACTTACCAGAAGAAAAGAAATAACCAAAATTAAATCAGAAAAAAATGAAATTGGCTCAGTGCCTGTAGCTCAAGTGGCTAAGGCACCAACGACATACACCAGAGCCGGCTGGTTTGAATTGCAGCCTAGTTCTGCCAAACAACGATAACAACAACAACCAAAAAATCCAGGCATTGTGGCAGGAACCGGGAGTCCCAGCTACTTGGGAGGCTGAGGCAAGAGTATCACTTAAGCCCAGGAGCTGGAGGTTTCTATGAGCTGTAATGCCATGGCACTCTACCCACAGTGACAGTTTGAAACTCTGTCTCAAAAACAAAACAAAACA
>CAUYQV010188592.1:0-21996 GCA_963574575.1 Galagoides demidoff
TCAAGCGAGTCTCCTGCCTCAGCCTCCCAAGTAGCTGGGACCACAGGCGCCTGCCACAACGCCCGGCCATTTTTTAGTTGCAGCCATCATTGTTGTTTGGCAGGCCCGGGCTGGGGATTCGAACCCGCCACCTTAGGTGTAGGTGGCTGGCGCCTTAGCCGATTGAGCCACAGGCTCCGAGCCTCCACAGCCTTTTCTGAAACCTTCCCAAACTCCTTCCAGTAGAAGATTGTAAATTCTCTTTCTGTTTTCTGTTGCTCAGGACCAGAGGTGACCTATTGCTAACTACAGATAATCAGGAAAGATTTATTTAATTGCTTAAGGAAGAGGTTGTTATGGACCAAGAGAAAAAAAGGGTAAGAAGCACTTCTGGGTTTAGAATGAATTTGTCCCATAAAAGGAGAAGATTCGAGGAAACCCACTAAAAGAGTGGGGCACTGAGCAGCAGCCCCTGCTGTTGGCACACAGGCTCAGGTGCCTTACTGCCCTAGCCCCAAGAGAAACTCATGGAGAAGGGGCCCAATATGGCCGTTCATCCGGAGGGAAGGACACATGTGAGACTAGTGGCAAGTATATAAGGAGGCCGGGTGTGGAGACTCACTCCTCGTAATCCCAGCACTTTGAGAGGCTGCAGTGGGAGGATCACTTGAGGCCAAAAGTTTTAGCCCAGCCTGTGAGCAATGTAGCCAGACCTTTCTCTGCAAAATAATAGAGAAACCAGCCAGGTGTGGTGGTCTGTACTTGCAGTTCCGGCCAACACTCTGGAGGCCGAGGCAAAAGGATCACTTGAGTCCAGGAGCTGGAGGTTGCTGTGAGCTAGGTTGACACCATGGCACTCATGCGGGGGCAACAAAGTGAGACCCTGTCTCCAAAAATAAACAAACAAACAAAGTACATAAATAGCATTCAGGAGCATCTGTTGGGGAAGATTTGGACCTCAGAGAGGGCAGAGGTGGCCCTGTGTCACACCTACCATCCTCCCAGCCCTCGAGGGGAGATGTGGAAAGCGGGGGTAGGGATTCTGTGGGCTGGAAGTTGGAAAGGTGGGGGCAGGGAGGCCACATGCTGGGTGACAGGTGGAGGCAGGAAAGAGGCAGGAAGCTGTACCTTAGGGCCAGTTTGGAAGAGAGAATGGAGGAAGGTGGCCGTATACTTGCTCATGGGCACCTCCAGGTTGGCCCTGGGGCACCTGCACACAGGAGCTCAGCACTGGTCAATAGAACATGCTCACCCCACCAGAGACAAGCAGAAGACAGCTGAGAAGCTGTGCCAGCCTATCTGCATACTGCCCAGCCCATCTGCCCTTCTACAAACCTGCAAACACTGGCTTAGTGTCTCCAGTAGCTTGGTTGGCTCTGGTTCGGCCTGTATGAGGAGGCCACACAGGCTCCAGATGTAGTTGGGTGATGCAGACAGAGTCCAGCAGGACACCTGCTCTGTAGGGGGGCAGGCAGTGCCCTTTTTTGCCTGTGGAGCCAGCAGGGGCCCTGCCCATGTCAGAGGCTGGTGCCTTTTTCCTACAGGTGTGTACTTTCTGACACACACCCATATTTTCAGAGGCAAGCACATGCTTGTCAGCCACTCCATGAGAACGTACTCAAAGCCTAGCTGAAAAAGGATAAAGGCTTTGGCTTTGCCCCTCAGAACCCATCTGTGGCACAGCATGGCAGAGAGGCCGTG
Source organism: Galagoides demidoff (assembly GCA_963574575.1). Taxonomy (NCBI): domain Eukaryota; kingdom Metazoa; phylum Chordata; class Mammalia; order Primates; family Galagidae; genus Galagoides; species Galagoides demidoff. The sequence continues at coordinate 1,681 of CAUYQV010188592.1, forward strand.
GCTCCCTCGGCCTTCAGAGCAGGCCCTGCCCTGCCACTGCCAGCTGGTGCTCTGAGGTGACCAGGAGGCACACAACCCAGGGTATGTGCAAACACATACCACCCGGTGGAAAAGGTTCTAGGCAGCATACGGCATACCCCTCCACTTGGCTGTAGCTGAAAACGAACATTTGAGACCATAGGCTGTTGAGTGTGGGCATCATGGGATATGGACACACCCCCAACCCTACTCTGCATACAGTGACTCACAGGGCAGCTTCACCTGAAATTTAGCATCCTTTTTCTGTAACATGACCTATAGCTCACCAGGCCCTACTGTACTCCACACCGTTTGGGTGGGGTGGTCCCTGCGGGCTATCCAGAGCCAGCTGTATGAGCCAGACATGACCACTTAGCACCTTCCTTATCTTTAGTCAGAGCTGGTTCAGAAATGGGCACACCACAGAAGTTACCCGTCCTAGGGTATTCCAGGAGCTACCTGGAAAGATTGTCTTTTTTCTTCCATCCAGACTAGACCTGTGGGGTTAGACACACAGCAGTGGGCTTTATCCTGCGATTACTCCAGCCTGTCCGAGAGTGAAGCCGTCACAGAGGAGCACAGCCCCCCAGATGGAAAGAGAGACTCCTAGGTCCAGCCATGCCTAAAACCCATGTCTTTCTCCCTGGACATTGTATCCATACAAATCAACAAATCTTGTGCTCAAGCCAGTTCAGGCTGGTGTCTGTGCTCAGAGCCAGGGAATTAGCTGCATAGTCAGTCAACCTGGTGTAGAAAACCTGCAGATTCACCTGCACACAGGAGCCAACAGCAAGAATTCTGCAGAGACAGAAAATCAGGGCCGAAGTGAGTTCAGGAACAAAGACTCCCAGGTAGTCAAAGCACTCTTGGGGACCTGAGGGCTGGGGCTGGGCAGATCAGACTGGCCTCCAGGCCTCAAGGGTCAGGAAAACCTCAGTGGACTTCAGCAGGGCCTGAGGTTTTTGAGGTCTGGATGAGGGTTTGTGGTCTGGGTACTCCAGATTAGCTTAATCAATCTCTCTCTCTTTTTTGAGACAGAATCTTGCTATGTTTCCCAGGCTGGAGTGCAGAGGCTATTCCCAGGCATGACCATGGTGCACTACCAGTGTGCCCAGGAGTTAACCATTCCCACCTTGCAGCCCAGGGGACAAGCTCCAAGAGAAGACAGGAGGCAGAGCCAGGAGGAAACTGTGCCTGTGAGTGGGGCAGATGCAGCCTGAGGAAACACAGGGGTGGCAGCAGGTGTGTGTGTCCTGTCTGCCTGCAGAGCTGTAGGCTCTGCCCCTGCCCCCAGCACAGCCCAGGGGCAGTGGAGTCAGACTCCAAGGTTTACCCTCTGGTGGCTCTTTGGGTAAATTATTTTCCCTCTCTGAGTTTTTGAGAACCAGTGTGAAGAGTAAACAAACCAGAGTGGGAATGGTGGGAAACTGAGAAAATAAATTATACAAGAGACATCGATTACACGAGAGACAAAGATGGGACTGGGATTGGAAGGTCTGGTGCAGCTGATCACTGCAGCCAGCACCCAGCCATTTAGGTTCTATTTATATAGTGCCTAAACAAGGTTGCTTATATTAACAATTTTGCAAATCAGCAAGGAAAGCCAGTGGTAATATTTTTGTTTTGCAAGGCTGAGGGGAAGTAACTGGGTAAGTAAAAGGAGTTTTATCATAAACAATATTCTTAAGGATGTGAGTCTTAGTACGTGGGATGAAGACTAACTTTAGGGAAAGAAGGCTATGTGCTTTTAGGCAAAAAATGGGAAAGTGTACAGGAGCTACCTGACTTCTGGCAGAGGGAGCAAGGAGAATGCACTATTGTTGTTTTAGGAAGGGAGAAGAAGCAGTTGGGGGTTGTTCCTTGAACATACCTCTAGGGCTGCTGCCTCACAATCCACATTCCCTAAACCTGACTGATTTTCAGAAAATTGAGGCATACTCTACCATAGTGCCCCAGGCTCCACATTAAAGAGTTCGTTAAAATGCCTCTTACATTTTACAGCTCTACAACTTTTCTGCTAAAACAGTTAACAGTTACTGAGCTAGCTACATGACATGGGTGAGCTAATCCACTCCTTCCCACAACCATGGGGAAAGTGCTGGCCTCTCTTCTCCAGATGGGGAAGTCCCACAGCCAGAGGCTCTGTGAGTTTCCTAGGTCCTTGTAGTGCTCTTGGCAGGTTTTGGTATTGATGCTACATTCACTTCACAAAATGAGTTGGGAGATACTCCTTCATTTTTAGTTTCTGGACAGATTTATATAATATTAGTGTTATTTCTTCAGCTGTTTAGAAAAATTTCTCAATGTAACCAAATGAACTTAAGAATTTTCTTTGTGGGAAGACTTTAAATTATAGGTTAAATCTATTTAATTGGTGTAGGACCATCCAGATTTTCTACTTCTTCTAGTGTCAGTTTTGATACATTGTGTTTCATCTAAAATTTCAAATCTACCATTATAAAGTTCTTCATACCATCTTATTATCCTTTTAATGTATGTATAATTATATCTGTAGTGATGTCCTCTTTTTCATTCCTGATAATGAAATTTGTGTTTTCTTTTCTTTTATGCAATCTTTTCAGGAGTTTATCAATTCTATTTGTCTCTTCAAAGAACCAACTTTTGGCTTTGCTGATATTCTTTATTTTTTGCTCTGCTTCATTAATTTCTGCTCTTATTTTTTATTATACCCTTTCATCTTTGGTTTTAATTTATTGGAGTTTTTTTAGATTCTTGAGTTGAACCTCAGAGTATCAATTTTCTTTTCTTTTCTTTTTTTTGGTTGCAGCCGTCATTGTTGTTTGTTGGGCCTGGGCTGGATTTGAACCCGCCACCTTGGGTGTACATGGCTGGCGCCTTAGCCACTTGAGCCATAGGTGCTGAGCCCAGAGTATCAATTTTCAACCGTTCTTCTAAAGCTATAAACTTTCCTCTGAGCACTGTATTTTAGCAGCATTGTTCAACGTTTGTTAGTCCATATTTTCATTACTGTTCACTTCAAAATATTTTGGAATTTCAACTGTGATTTATTATCGACCAACTGATTATTTAGAAGCATGATGTTTAATTTCTAAGCTTTTGGAGACTTTTTAGTAGTCTTCCTGTCATTGACTTGGGTTTTTTTGTTTTGTCTTGTTTTGAGACAGAATCTTGCTTTGTCACCCCGGCTAGAATGCAGTGCTGTCATCATAGCTAACACCAACCTGAAACTCCTGGACTCAAGTGATCCTCCTGCCTCAGCCTCCGGAGTAGCTGGGACTACAGGTGAGTGTCACCACACCTAGACGATGTTATTGAGTTTTAATTTAATTCAGAGAGCACACTGTATGATTTCAACTTTTTCAAATTTGCTGAGACTTGTTTATGGCTCAGAATAAGGTTTATTTAGATAAATATCACATGTTGATGTGGAAAAAATATGTATTCTACAGCTATTGGGTAAAATGTTATATGTATGTGAATTAGGTCAAGTTGGTTAATGCTATTGTTCAAATTGTGTGAGGTTGGCTCCAGAACAAAGAAATAGACCAGTGGGATTGAATAGAATTCATAGTCTCTGCTCCTGTGGCTCAAGTGGCTAAGGTGCCAGCCACATACACCTAAGGTGGCTGGTTAAAATCCAGCCCCATCAAACAACAATGATGGCTGCAACCAAAATAGCCAGGTGTTGTGGTGGGCGCCTGTGGTCCCAGCTACTTGGGAAGCTGAGGCAGGAGACTCTCTTGAGCCCAGGATTTGGAGGTTGCTATGAGCTGTGATGCCACAGCACTCTACCCAGGGTGACAGCTTGAGGCTCTGTCTCAAAAAAAAAAAAAAAAGAATAGAATTCATATACATACACGTTGTGTGTGTGCAGTCATCAACTGATTTATGTGGAGAACTCTTGTCCTATTCAGTGGAAAAATAATTCATTTTATTCAATAAATGATGCTGGGTCAACTGGCTATCTCTACAGCAAAAATGCGCTCTGACCCCCACTACACGCAAGACTTGATTTTCGATCCATCATAGATTTAAATGTGAACCCTAAAATAATCAAGCTTCTAAAAGAAAACATAGGAGAATATGTAATGAAAAAGCTGTAACCATAAAGTAAGGATTAACTGTTACTCCACTAGGAATAACTCCTATTCGGTAGAAGGAACAGCAAAGCAGATGTTTGCTATCTTCAAATAAACAGCAATCCAAGTGGATCTGTCTAGCTACAAAGGCATGTGTCAGGTTATGTAAACCCCCACAAACCAACAACGAAAAGACAACCCACGTTTAAAATGGGTCCGGGTATGAATCAAGGCAGGTGGCGGGTCTGAATTCCTGCTCCCGGGGAACTCATTCGGTCCTCCTTAAGCCGGGAAGCAGTGGGGGGAGCTCCGGGCGGGGATCCGCAGCTCCGCCCCCGGGGGGGTGCCTTTTCCTTAGAAGGTGAAGCCCCAAGCCTCGCCTCTCTCCCGCTGGGAGTCGCGCGGTGAGTTCTGCGCCGCCCTCGCCCCCGACGCCGCGGGCTAGAGCCTCCGAGAGCGCGGAAACTCCGCGGACCTGGCGCTCCGGGCTCGGGCAAAGACCCGGCGGGCGCCGGGCGGGGCGCGGGTCGTTGTCTGTTTGAGTGGAAGGGTCGAAATCCTCTGAGACCGCGGCAGACAGAGCCTAAAGCCAGAACTCCTTCCCAGTCCCGCGCTCGCGACATGCGGCGGGAGAGGTGAGCGGGCCGGACGGGGCGTCGGTTCCCTGGATGCGCGGGGGGAACGCGGCCTGGGCAGACACCTGCGACCTAGGTGCGGGGGTGGGTGGTCCCGGAGCCCGGTAACCGCGGCCTTGCTCGGATCCCGCAGGGCGCCCGCTCGTCAGCCGGGCGGAGGCCAGACGGGGCTGGGCGGGGGTTCTGGCTGTCGCTGGCCGGCAGGAGGTTGACTGTGACCTCGGCCCCCACCTCTGCTGCTCGCTCCCTTGACTTTTAGGGCGGGCCCGCCGGGCCCAGAACAAATCGCCATTTCCCCTGGTATCTCCAATCCCTGTCAGCCGTGGTGATCTTTGGGATTTAATTTGGATTCTGAAAGAATGTGAGACTGTTTTTAACGATTTAGGGCCCCAAAGCTAGAGGTTACCGGGCTGGATGTGGCCCTCCCTGAGGGCCACGCCCAACTCAGCCTCTCGGTGCGCCCCGGCTAGGCGCCCCGGCGCAATCCAGGCGCACGCGCTGGGGGCTGCTGTCTCCCACGCCCAGCCGCTAGCCCTAGTGGCTCACGGGGCCGGCTTCACCTTCCGCAGCTGGGCCCGGCGGAGTGCGGTTGGGCTGGCCCAACCGAAGGCTGTCTGTCCGCAGGTGCGGCGCGCCTCGCCCGCGTCCCCGCCATGGAGGTGCTGCGGCGCTCCTCAGTCCTCGCCGCGGAGATCATGGATGCCTTTGACCGCTCACCCACCGACAAGGAGCTGGTGGCCCAGGCCAAGGCGCTGGGCAGGGAGTTCGTGCACGCGCGGCTGCTGCGCGCTGGCCTCGCCTGGAGCGCGCCTGAGCGCGCTGCGCTGGTCCTTGGGGGCCGCCTGGCAGAGGTGTGCACGGTGCTGCTGCGCTTGGGTGAGTGTGGTCCGCAGGCTGCCGCTCTGAAGCTGGCTGGACCTGGCCTGCGTGGCCCGGGCCTGCTATATCTCGGATACAGCTGTCCTGGCCGGAAGATGGGGTCAGCATCTGGGGTCCTTTGCTGGACCTTGGTCTCCCTCAGAGAGAGAGAGGAGGCTAGCCCTGGGGTGTCCCAAATCTGCCTGGAATGGCTGGAGTGCAGGACAGGCCATCTGGTGTGCACAGGCGCCCGACCTCGGCCCCATTTGCCTGCTTAGCCCAGATTTCGAACATTCTTCCCCAAACCAAGTGAGACTCTTGTCTCAAAAATAAATAAATAAATAAATAAATGATGTTTCAGAGGCTAAATTTCTAGAGTGACCCTTGTACTCAGCTGAGCACAAAAATCCTTTGTCAGACCACGTGTCCTGATGTTTGTTTTGGAAAATAGGTCCTTGCAGTTACAGGCTGAGGCCCTGCCTGGCTGCACTTTCCTCTTGATTTGGAGGCCTCTTGGGCCCCCCTGTGGAAATTGCACCCACCATTAGGGAGGGGCTAAGCTAGAGTCTCTGGATTTGGGTGGTCCTGTGAAGACATCTGTGGTCTCATGCAGCTCAGTGACTGCCTCTGTCCTCTCCAAGGTCTAGACCCCAGAGGGAGACTCTGGCCAGCTCACCTCACCACAACTGAGGCCATTCATCAGTGAATGTTTATTGAATACCCAGAGTGGGAACACGGGAGCTTGCCTGTGGCCCTGCCCAGGGAGGGGAGGTGGCAGCAAAGATGATACCTGGAATGGGTGTCTCTCTAGTCAGGGTGTGAGGGAGTTGGGTAAGAGGGAGTGTGCCTGTAAAAGGGGATGCCATCCCTCCTCTGGCTGACAGTGGTGTGTGCCTGCCCTTGTTTAGTGCGGACCCTGCATTTGTGGCACTTGCATGCTGTGCTGGTCCTGAGGAGCAAGGCTGGGTAGACCTGGCCACCCTAGGAACAGGAGAGGGGTGGAGACAGATTCTCTGGGCCAGCACCAGCTTCCAGGAGGAGGTGTATCAGAGGAAAGAGGGGAGAGGCTTCCAGGTGTGGAGCGGGGCAGGGCCACCAGGGTTTGGGATTGGTCAGTTGTCCAGAGAGCCTGGTGTGATGAGGGGACTCTGTGAGGTCAGCTGCCCACTGGCAGTCTCTTCAGCTTTGAGGATGACCCCAGGAGTACATTCTAGGGGCTCCCTGGTGAAGATAGTTCCTTTACCCTGAGGGAGGTGGGTCCGACCCTGTGGCGCTTGGGTCCAGATCTCTGTTGTACCCTCAGTGCTGCTTAGGCAGCTGCAAACAGGAAGAGGCCTGTCTGTGTCTCCACAGTGGCCCCAGAGGTCTCTCTGGGAACAGGCAGGCCAGCCCTGGGAATTTCCACGCCATCCCCCAACCGCTCCAAAAATCTGGCTCCAGATTTTTGTTAATTAGATGGAGAGCAGCTGGCCTCAGGGATGACTCTGCCACCCTTATCTGCCAGGACTGTCTGCTCAGCAGTATTTCCCTGTTTGCTTTGGCTGGAGAGCTAGTCAGTCTGGGGACACCCGCTCTTGAAGCCATGGGAGATTTTCGGCACTGCTACCACCACCAAGGCAGGCAGGTTGGGGGAGGGTTTGTCCTGAGCCTGCAGAGGGCCGTACTGACATACCAGGAATCCAGAGTGGGGGGGGGGAGGTACTGATGGCCCAGGGCAGTGGCTTAGCAATTCTGAGTTGGTTCCCTTGAGCCATCTCCTGAGCTACCTAGGACTTGAGCCGGCTTGCCCTCCATGACATTGGGGGCTGCCCACAGAGTGGGGTCTATAGCCCCTCCTCACGCCGGCTCTGGTTGCTTGCCAGCCTCTCTTGCTGCCCGGGCAGCTCACTGGCCTGTCTGCCATGAGTCATCGAGTAGGCCCAGCCTGTCTGTGCTACAGGGTTCCTGCCCCACCGGCTTAGCCGGCTTGGCCCTGGGGGTTGGCTTGTCAGAGGGGCAGTAGTGCAGGGATAGGGCTGGGGGTACCCATGTCCCTAGGGGCTGAGGTGGGAGGGCGACTGAGAGCTAGTTGTGTTCGGCAGGGCTTTGGTGGGGGTGGCCTCTGATCTTCTTCTGTGGCCACGCAGGGGATGAGCTGGAGCTGATACGGCCCGGTGTCTACCGCAACGTGGCTCGCCAGCTGCACATCTCCCTGCAGTCTGAGCCTGTGGTGACCGACGCATTTCTGGCTGTGGCAGGCCACATATTCTCTGCAGGTAGGCTGGGCCCATCCACTCCAAGGGACCTCATGGAGGTATTTGGGGTCTGTGGACCAGCTCAGGCCTGTGGGGAGGTTGCCACTGCTGCAGGCTCACAGGTTGGGGGTGTCAGCCGTAGGTGCTCAGGTTGTTCCAGAGCACACAGATCCAGGACCATTCAGGTGGGTGCTGGGCAAATGGTGCTGACCTCTAAGCAGCTGTGGTCTGGCATCTGGTGGGGCTGTGGTGACCCGGGGCAGCCAGGCCTGGCTGTTGGCTCCTGCACAGGACCCTTTTGGGGGCTTGGGCTTCTCCTGGTGTGGTGCTGGATCCCAGGGGCACATCCAAGGGGCAGCATCCCAAACAGTCCTAGTGGGCACTGCCAGGCTCTTGTGAGGTACACTCAGAAGCCACAGTCCCTCTGCCCAGTTCTGTGTGTCAGAGGGGAGGCTCAGGATGAGATGTGTGTCCAGGCAGGGTGTTCCACATACTGCCCAGTGAGAAGAGCCACTCTGCAACAGGGACCCCAAGATGACAGGAGCAAGGAGCTACTCCCCGGGGCTTTCTGGAAGACCCTCTGCTGGTCCAGAGGCCCCTCGAGTATGAACTGGTCTGGGTCAGCTGTGATCAGCTGTGTGATCTCGGTACCCCCCTTTCCTTTCCAGCCTCAGTTTCCTCATCTTTAGGACAATCCCCATGGCAGCAGAAGCTAGGCTTTAGGCAGTGGAGGACCTCAGGGTCAGGGGGCTGTCAAATGACCTCATGACCTCTGTCTACCCCAGAGATGAGGAAAAGAAGCCAAGGATGGGGAGCCTCTGCATCCTGCTCAGAGGAGACCCCTTGCTCTGCTGGCCTCAGGCTTGTGGGGTGATGTCTTCTCCTAGAGGCGTCGTTGACTCCTGGGGGGCAAGCCAGGTGCCTGGGGTATAGTGAGGGGAGGGCCTGGGAAGCTGGCAGGAAGTGAAGGCTCCTCACATCAGGTCCTAGGAAGGGGACCTGGTGGGGTCTGGTCCTGCCTGATGAGGGGTGACCACGTCACGTGAGCACTGGCTGTGGCATAGGGGTGAGGGGTGGGGTCCCAGTGAACTGCCAGGACTCTGCCACTGCTCCTCTGTTCCTTCTGGAGATGGTGATCCAATCCTCATTGTTCAGGTTGGCTTCTGGTGGGATGGGATGAGGTTCTGGTAGAAACTCTGCCTGGGAGGCATTAGAGGGTCTAGGCCAGGCTGAGGTGTGTTTTGTGGCTTAGCTGAGTCAGCCGACTTAGCTGGTCAGCGGAGAAGCCAGAGCTTGGGGGAGCTGTGGGAGCCATGGAGGTTGAGGGCTGGGCAGTGGGGATGGAGCAGCAGGATCTAGGGGGGGAAGGTGCCAGCCCTGCAAGGGTGACCGGGGCAGGTGCCTCGGGGAGAAAGTGGTGGGTGAGGCCTGGGAAGGAAGCCAGGAGCAGGGAACATCTGCGATAACCACCCTCCACTCTTCATCCTCCCTTGGCTGCAGCCTGAGCGTGGGTGGCTGAGGGTGTCTATCTGCCGGCTGTTGGCTATGGGGCTATGGGGCCAGATAGTTTATTAGCTGTCAGCTGGCTTTAAAAGGAACAATTGTTTCTGAGAATGTGGCTCTGGCCTACTATGAGTAGAGAGGAGCAGGAGAGGGGGGCCGGGACCCTGGTGGTGGTGGGTACGGGCAGGGGGGAGGACAGGGCCTAATACCCCTGCCGTCCAGCCTTGTCTATTGCCCACCCCCATCCTCACCTTTTTGGGGGCCCTCTGCCTGCAGGGTGAGCCCATAACTGGTCCTCTACCCCATTCTGCCCTGGGCCCCTTCTGTACCAGCCTGCCCTGCACACCCTGGCCAGTACCACTGGGGGGCAGGCCCTGCCAGGCCTTGCCACCATGGGTACGCCATGCAACCTGGACCTCCATAAGCTCTGGCCAGGGCTAGGCTGTGGCTGGTGATGGCATTGTGGGGGCTGGAGGGCAGGGCTCCAGTGGTGATCTTCAGCCTACAGCCCTGGGGGGCAAAATAGCCATGTCCCCCAATGCAGGCAGTTGGGACTGATGTTTTTGGCTGTTTTCACTTTGGGCTTCAAAGCTCTGCCCAGAGGATGGTGCTGGTGGCTCAGTGACTAGGGTGCTGGCCCCATATACCAAGGGTGGTGGGTTCGAACCCAGCCCCAGCTGAAGTGCAACAAAAAATAGCTGGGCGTTGTGGCGGGTGCCTGTGGGAGGCTGAGGCAGAGAATCGCCTAGGCCCAGGAGTTGGAGGTTGCTGTGAGCTGTGATGCAATGGCACTTTACCAAGGGCAACAAAGTGAGACTGTCTCTAAAAAAAAAAAGCTCTGCCCAGAAGAAAAACTTTTTTTCTTTCTTTCTTTCTTTTTTTTTTTTTTTGAGACAGAGTCTCACTATGTTGCCCTTGGTAGAGTACCGTGACATCACAGCTCATAGCAACCTCAAACTCCTGGGCTTAAGCAATTCTCTTGCCTCAGCCTCCATTAGCTGGGACTATAGACGTCCGCCACAACACTAGCTATTTTTTGTTGCATTTGTCATTGTTGTTTAGCTGGCCTGGGCCCAGTTCAAACCCACCAACTTTGGAGTATGTGGCTGGCGCTGTAACCTCTGTACTATGGGCGCCGAGCCCAAAAAGACTGTTATCTGGCACTTTTTTCTGTCCCAGATAAGTTTTCTTTTTTTTTCTTGCTATTATAAAAGTATTTTACCACAGAAAAATCAAAAAATACAGAAGAGCTAAGTTAGGAATTCTTACAAATTAGTACTAACAAGGTGACCCAATTAAAAGGCAAGCAAGGGGTCTGGATAGACATCTGTCCAGTGAAGATGTCTGAGTGTCTGAAGAGTGCTCCATACCACCCCTTGTCATGGAAATGCAAGTCAGACCCACTTTGTATCCCCAAGGACATCTAGGAACAAAGAGTCAGATTAATCGCAAGTGTTACCAAAATCAGAACCCTCCTGTGGTACTGGGGGGATGTGAATGGTGTGGCCACTTTAGAAGCTCCTCAAATGGTTAAACTTGGAGTTACGTGATAAACCCCCAGGTCTAGGTATACACCCAAGAGGGATGAAAACATTCATCACGTTGGTTCTCCTAACAGCCAAAGCTACTGGCTTAAGGGCCTTGACGGAGTGGCAAACAGAACACCACACACCCGCCCTGTGGGCACTGCCCAGCATGGGAAGGAGTATGGTGCGGGCCTCTGCTTAGCATGGATGCACCTGGGAAATGTGCCTGGCAAAGCATGGATCATACCCAGGATCCAGAGTGGCTCACATGCACAGTTCTGTTCATTCAAAGGTCCAGAACAGGTAACCCCTATTCCTTTCATACAGCAACCCCAATTCTGTTCATACAGATGTCAGAACAGGTAACCCAGATTCCATTCATACAGATGTCAGAACAGGTAACCCCCATTCCTTCATACAGATGTCCATAAATGGTAACTCCAGTGCAACAAAGTAGTTTAGTGGTTGCCTGGGGCTAGGGAAGTGGGCGTAGCTGCTAAGGGTATGGGGTTTCTTTCTGGGGAGAAGAAAATGCTCTGGAATTGGTGGTAGCTGCTAAGCTTCGTAAACATGCTGAAAACAACAGCTCACTTTTAAAAGATGGTGATGAAATTATATCAGTAAAGTGTAGGGTAGCGCCTTTGGCTCAGTGAGTTAGGGCACCAGCCCCATATACGGAGGGCAGTGGGTTCAAACCCGGCCCTGGCCAAACTGCAATAAAAAAATAGCCAGGTGGCTCGGCGCCTGTGGCTCAATCGGCTAAGGCGCCAGGCACGTACACCTAAGGTGGTGGGTTCGAATCCCCAGCCCGGGCCCGCCAAACAACAATGATGGCTGCAACCAAAAAAAAAAAAAAAAAAAAATGGCCGGGCATTTTGGAGGGTGCCTATGGTCCCAGCTACTTGGGAGGTGGAAGCAGGAGACTCGCTTGAGCCCAAGAGTTGGAGGTTGCTATGAGCTGTGATGCCATGGCACTCTACCCAGGGGTATAGCTTGAGGCTCTGTCTCAAAAAAAAAAAAAAATAGCCAGGTGTTGTGGCAGGCACCTGTAGTCCCAGCTACTTGGGAGACTGAGGCAAGAGAATCACCTAAGCCCAAGAGCTGGAGGTTGCTGTGAGCTGTGATCACAGCATTCTACCAAGGGTGACAAAGTGAGACTCTGTCTCTAAAAAAAAAATGTAAAAAAAAAAAGTGTGGAAGAGCTTTATTGATATAAAAACAAGAGGTACAGAGACCTGCCCCAGGGCACCTCTGGATCCCTACTCCCTTGCTTTCTGACAGTCATCCTGGGGTTGGAGTGTGACTGCCACACAGAACACACTGTCCTCTAGCCACAAGATGCCTCCCTGCAAGAGACACAGATGGCAGGTTCCTGGTCCGTGGCCCCAAGACTAGGCTCCTCAGCTCCATCCACATTCACCTTCCAGGGCTACCTGCTGGCCTGGCCTGCCTGGCGAGGGCACAGCGGAGCAGGGCTGTGCTGCTGGCCATGCACACTCCGGCAGTGACAAGGCGCCATAGAGGGCAGTAGCTTGGGAGCACGCCAGGGGCTGGCTTGGTTAGTATTTTAGATTCAGGTTTATTTTGAAGGCAATGGGAAGTAACAAGACAGGCAGAGCTTTAAGCTCAGGAGTGACATGGTCTAAGCTCAGGGTTTTGTCAATCTCATTTCATTGAGGTGAAATTCATATAATAACAATTATTATTATTTTTGAGACAGAGACTCAAGCTGTCTCCCTGGGATGGCATCACAGCTCACAGCAACGTCCAACTCCTGGGCTCAAGCGATTCTCCTGCCTCCACCTTCCAAGTAGCTGGGACTACAGGCGCCTGCCACAATGCCTGGCTATTTTTTGGTTACAGTTGTCATTGTTGTTTGGCAGGCCCAGGCTGGATTTGAACCAGCTAGCTCAGGTGTATGTGGCTGGCGCCTTAGCCCTTATTTTTGTTTGTTTTGTTTTTTTGAGACATGGTCTTGCTGTCGTCCAGACTAGAGTACAGGGTATCATCACAGCCAATGGAAAACTCAAAGTCCTGGGTCTATTGATCCTTCTGCCATAATACCCAGCTGATTTTTCTTTTTTTTTTTTTGGCCAGGGGCTGAGTTTGAACCTGCCACCTCCAGTATATGGGGCTGGTGCCCTACCCATTTGAGCCATAGGTGCTGCTCACCAGCTGATTTTTCTATTTTTTTTTTTTTTTTTGGAGAGACAAGGGTCTGGCTGTGTTGCCTAGCCTGGTCTCAAACTCCTCTGCTCCCAGAGCGCCGACATGTGGTTCACCTATACATCTATTGATGGCTTCTGGGTGGTTTCACCTGCTGGTGACTGTGACTAGGGCTGCTGTGAATGTTTGTGAGCAGGTGTGTTTTTGAGCTGATGTGTTTTTCTGGGAAATGTTCTGGCTGCGGTGAGTGTGGGACGTGCTCACGCCACGTCCTCAGGCTGACTCCTTGTGAGGACCCACACAGGTGTGTATTTCATGGCCTTTCAGACGCTGCCACATGCCCCCCAGCGAAAGTGCAGCTACCTGAATTCCGACATCACCATTTAAAAGTTTTTAATGTAGCTCAGTGGTTAGGATGCTGGTCACATATACCGGGGCTAACAGGTTTGAACCTGGCTTGGCCTACTAAACAATAATAACAACTACAACAAAAAAAATAGTTGGGCATTGTGGCAAGTGCCTGTAGTCTCAGCTACTTGGGAGGCTGAGGCAAGAGAATTTCTTAAGCTAGAGTTTGAGGTTGCTGTGAGCTGTGACAACACTGAGGGCGACATAGTGAGACTCTCAAAAAAAGAAAAAAAGTTTTTAATACGAAACATGTTCTACACTTTGTTCTAATTTGTGAGGGTGAACATACATTTTTTTATGTCTTATTTATGTTTTTCCTTTTGTGAATCAGCTGCTTGTGTTCTGTGCTCACATTTCTTTTGAAAGCTTCCTCTTTTTCCTTACTAATTTAGAAAACCTCCAGATGTTAAGGAGGAAACATACTCCCTGACTCCTTCCCCCGTGTTCTGCACAGTTCAGGGGTCTGGGAGGCCTCCCATGGGCCTCAGCATCTTTGTATGTGAACCAGGGGTGACAGGCTGTTGGGGTCAGATAAGCCTGGGCAGTGGCCCTTGAAGGTGCTCATTGTTCGGTCTGCCCAGCTCTGAGTCTTCAGTCCCACCTACCACTCAGTTGGCCCCCTTGATCATCCCCGTGACCTCCCATGAAGGTCTCAGGTTCATGCAGGCAGGTGTGCAGTGCTGATTGGGAAGGACTGAGCCACAGGCAGTCGGCAGCCAGGCATTCTGTCTCAGAGGGCCCTGTCCCCCTTTGGCCCCTGGAGAGCAGCTTGCAAGTCTCAGCCCTGTCATATGACCCCATGGGCTGGATATGAGCCTGATCTTGGCTATTTCTCTCCCTGCAGGCATCACGTGGGGCAAGGTGGTGTCCCTGTACGCAGTGGCCGCAGGGCTAGCAGTGGACTGTGTGCGGCAGGCTCAGCCTGCCATGGTCCATGCCCTTGTTGACTGCTTGGGGGAATTTGTGCGCAAGACTCTGGCAGCCTGGCTGCGGAGGCGCGGCGGATGGGTAAGTGTGGGTGTGGGTAGGAAGTTGAGACTTTGGGTTCAGGGCTCTAGGAATGGTGGGTAGCGAGCCAAGGATAGGGCCAAGGGCTATGGGCCAGACAGGCTTGCTCCTCCTGTTCCCTCCCAAAAAGGGGAAGGCAGGTCCAGGGCACAAGTATCACAGGGAAACCTCAATTGTCCACACCCCTGATTGGCTGCCCCGCCTGCCAGGCCACAGGCACTGCTGGGCTCTGGGCACAGAGTGCTGGCTCCCCCCAGGGGGCCATTGCTCTGTCAAATAGGGGGTGGGCAAAGGTGTGTACATTAGAGTGGCTGGGGGTGACAGAGCCCTATCCCCTCTGCTGGCCTTGGCTCAAGGCCTCATGATATTGAGGTCAGTCTGCTGGGCCTGCGATCCCCCACATGGCTACAGGCATCCCTTGTCACTGAGATACCAAGGTTGATCCCCATCCTTTCTTCCCTGAAGCCTGACAGGGCAGACACCAGGGTAGCCAGTGCATGGCCAGTGTGGCCAACACCGTGGCCACAGCCCAGCTAGAGGGACGAGACTGCATTTCTTAGCAAGAAGAAAAAGAAATAAGAAAGTAGGAGTGGACAGTCACTCATTCTTCCAGCAGGGAAGTTCTTGGGCTTCTAGAGGACTCAGTTCATGCTCCTAGGCAGGGGAGGGTCTTTGCTGGGTCCTCCTGCCCCTGCCCATCCTGGTGCAGGGTACCAAGGCTCCTCTACAGAATGGGCCACAGCTGCCATCCCTCCAGCTGTTTGGTTCACGTTCCAGGCAAGGTGCTGGGGGTCTGGTGGCTTCCGCTCTGCACTTAATTGCGCCATCTCCCTCACAGACAGACGTCCTAAAGTGTGTGGTCAGTACGGACCCAGGCCTCCGCTCCCACTGGCTTGTGGCAACGCTCTGCAGCTTCGGTCGCTTCCTGAAGGCTGCTTTCTTCGTGCTGTTGCCAGAGAGATGAGCCACCTCTAGGCCTTCAGGCCCAACGCAGGAGGCCCTTAGTGCCTGGAACCTGACCTCTAGCCTATCCCCGCAGACCCTCTGGGAGGGGGAGTGGAGAGGAGCTTCCCTGAGCCTGGAGCTGGCTTCAGGGCCAGCCTGCGGCTTTCCTCTCACTCCCCTTCTCCTGGAACTCCCCCTGTGTCTCCCCTTTCTGGGCCCAGAAGGTCGGGGTCAACTCCAGGCCCCAATGGAAGGAACCTGGGTGTGCCATGCTCTCACTTGACACCTTGCGGCCCCTCCTAGGATACATCCAATCTAAGGACAAGTTTATCCTGGCCAAAGCTGGAGAAGCCACAGGAACTTACCCTGTAAACACAGCAGGTGCCTGTGCTGGCTGCTTAATTCCATCTCTGGAAGGAGTATGACCCTCCACCAGTGACAGGGTCTTTCTGTGGTGGGGACCAGGCTGTGGGGCTCCATGCTGATGCTTCTGACCAGTGAATGGCAAACCCTGTGGATGAGAACGATTCTACAGGGGTGGGCATGAGCTCAGCAGCTTCCCTTGTGCTGGTCCCCACACGATCACACAGGGACCTATTGGGGGCTCCAAAGGACTCATGAGGGGTAACCCAGCCCCTCAGAGAGCACTGGAGACCCTAAGCCACCCTAGTAGCCTTCCCCGAGCCCTGGGTGGGCATGGCACTCAAGCAGTGGCTATTCCCGTATAGCTTACCGTGGCTGGGCCCTGGAATGCAACCTGGCATAGCAGTTGGCCTCCCCACATGGCCAGGCTGCATGCTGGGGAGGGCTGTGCAGGAAGTCAGCCCCAGATGCAGGTGGAGCTCAAGGGCAGAGGCTGGTAATAAACCCCAATAGAACATTTTAATTTTAGACTAAGTGCCTCTCTTACTCTAAGGCCTCTACCTGGAAATTGGAAAAGGTGTGGAGGGTTTGCTGGAAAATAATCAGGTGGGGAGCAGGGGTTGGAGATGGGGCTTCCCCAGTCTACAAGTGAAAGGCATCTATCTGCCTGTCACCAGTGGCAGGCAGAGCACTGTGCTTCCCCCCCCAGGCAGCATGCAGCTCTGGGGAGGACACAGCACTGTCATTGGGGCTCTTGGTTAAGTGCTCAGAAAAGGCAAAGTTTGGAGTGGCTCAGAATGGTTAAACTAGGGGATATACAGTGGGACTCCTGGTCCTAACTGCAGTGGGCGAATTAGAAAGGGTGAGCTCAGTGCTTAGGGTGCCAGTCACATGCACCGGGATTGGATGGGTTCCAGCCTGGCCCTAAACTATGACAACAACAACAAAAAAATAGCCATGGCTCGGCGCCTGTAGCACAGTGGTTACAGCACTAGCCATATACACAGAGGCTGGTGGGTTTGAACCCAGCCCAGGCAAGCTAAACAACAACTGAAATAAAAAATAGCCAGGCATTGTAGGGGGTACCTGTAGTCCCAGCTACTTGGGAGGCTGAGGCAAGAGAATAGCTTAAGCCCAAGAGTTTGAGGTTGCCCCACGGCACTCTACCAAGGGTGACATATTAAGACTCTGTATCAATTTAAAAAAAAAAGGGTGGACTCAGAGATTCAGATTCTCAGCTCCAGTGCCACATGAATAACCAGAAAATTGGATCCGCCCTGAGGGAACTCATCTTGAGCTGCAGGGCTGAGTGTAGAAAATCAAACTCAGTTCTTACCTCTGAGTGGCTGGTGACAAGTTGGACTCCCAGCCTCACGGAGTGTCCACTGCTAACGTGGGGGTACTGATTGAGGAGGAAAGGGGTCCTGATATCGGGGTGAGTGTGCAAGAAGACCCAGCTGGAGGGGTAGACTGGCCTCTGCTCCAGCCAAGGAGCCCAGCCCTGTACTATCTGAGGAGGATCGTGGTGAGGCCCACCCACCCCTGCTCTGGAACTGTAACGAGACTCAGGCTATTGTGACCTGTACTTGTGCTGTACCCCAAGAGAACTCTGGTTTCTAGTTTACACAGTCCTGGGAACGTGAGGGGATTCATGCTGAGGTTAACAGTGGAACAAACATAAAATTTCATCAGGCTGAACTTACTGATATAGACTCACCACACAGAGTTTCTGCATTTGATGTTGCAACTGGTGGCCATTGGAAAGGCTCTAACTGGTTGGCAGAAACATGGGCCAAAATGTGGCCCACCAGGGACAGAATGGAAATGCCTGGTCTCTCTTGGCTCAGAGCAGTGATTTTCAACCAGTGTGCTGTGAAAACTTTTGAAAATCATTAAATTATTTTTGAAAGATGTTCAAAGCACAGTAAGTATATTCTTTTACTTTTTTCTTGATGAACAAAATTTAAGTGTGTTGCAGAAGTTTAACTTTAGGTTGAAATGTGCTGTGAGATAAAAATGGTTGAAACACACTGGCTTAGAGGAAGGGATTCAAAGGCTTAGGGAGATTGGAATACTAGAATGTGTCTCCATCCCCTTGTAGCCCTCCCTCTCCTCCCCCTGCACCCCTCCTCCTCCCTCTGCAGACCTCCCCTTCCCCTCCTCCCCCTGAAGCTCTCCCCCTTCCTTTTTTCCCTATGGCACTGCTCCTTTTCCTCTTAAATCTGCAGCCCTCCTTGCCAGGCCATCATCATCATCTCTCAGGACCCAGCCCTCACATCAGCACCCCAAGCCTGTCTTGATCTTGGCAAGGTTTCTGGGGAGAGTGCCAGGCCCAGGAATGTGGGTCAGGAGGTCCTCACAGGTGACATGGGAAGTGAATGCCAGACCCTGCCTGACAGGGCCACTGCCCTCAGCTCTGTCTGCCCTTTGCAGAGATGCTTTGGACACTGGTGGCCAAATCTAGTATGATGTGGTGTGAAGTATGGGATGTTTCTGGGATCTCCTACCCATCTGACGTAGGCTGTCTCCCACCACCATGTGCCATGCTGGAGAGCTCACGTGCACACTCCCCACAGGTGCACACTCATGCATGTGCTCATGTACCAAAACAAATGCCAGGTTGCTCCACAGCCCTGTCCTCACTAGCCCATCTTGACCCTTTTCACTTTTGCCTCCCATGTGTCGTCTGTCCCTCTGGGCCAGGCTTGCCTCAGTACTGGGATTCCTGCACAGACCTCAGGCTTCCTGCCTACTTTCTTTCTGAGACAGAATCTCACTTGTCACCTTTGGTAGAGTGCCATGGCATCGTAACTCACAGCAACCTCAAACTCTTAGGTTCAAGAGATTCTCTTACTTTAGCCTCCCAAGTAGCTGGGACTACAGGTGCCTGCCAGAATGCCCATTACTTTTTAGAGGCAGGAGCTGGCTCTTTCTTGGGCTAGTCTCAAACCCATGAGCTCAAGCAATCCATCCACCTCAGCCTCCCAGAGTGCTAAGATTTCATGCGCCTGGCTTGGTTTCCTGCTTTCTGACACAAGGACATTTTCCTCCCAAAGCCTGTTTGACACTAGGTCAGGCCACAGGGCAATCACTGCTGGAAGGTGGGCACATGGCCTCTCTCAACCTCATTTTCCCCCTCTGTATAAGATGGAATTGAGCTGATGTCTTCTAGGCCTGCCCTCCTGTCCAGTCTCCTGTGAGCTGGAGCCCCAGAAGACAGGCCCCTGTGCACACGTCCTCACCCTCTTGACTCCCCCACCACCTACTTCCACCCTGCTGCCTCCTTCCTTCAAAGCTGTTTCTGCTCCAGTCAAGGTGCCCAGCCCCAGGTGAACAACAGGTGGGAGCAGCAAAGGTGGGGGGGAGCAGCACAGCTGCCCTGTGTGTTCCCATCAGATGATGGTATATTTCCAGCACAATAAAGCAAGTTATAAACACAGAAGCAGAAAAGCAGCAGAGGCCAGTGATCTGCAGCATCAGCTGGAAGATAAATGGAGGAAATGACCCATTTCCAACAGCAACAAGAAGATACAATCCCTAGATGTGAGGAACACTTAAATGTACCTTACAGACACTAAAGTGCATGTCTAGAAACTTGGTTCCCAAGACAGTGGTGCTGAGGTGGGGCCCTTGGGAGGCAGCTGGGCCTGAGAATGGAGTAATTCACAGGGATTGGGCTGGTACCCATAGGGAGGGTCTCTCCGGACTCCTGGCCCTGGGATCCAGGCACTACAAAAGTCCTCACCAGCATGAAAGCTGGCACCAGATGCAGCCTGCATCCCGTGGTTCCCAGTCTCTAGAAGTGTTAAATAACTTTCCTTCCTTTATAAATTATCTAGTCTGTGGTGTTCAGTGATACCAACAAAAGACAAACGATACCATGCTCTGGACGAAAAAACTATGTCATAAAGAAGATGCTCTCCATATGCAGATTTATAAATTTAATGTAACCCTTATAAAAATACTACAGTGCTTTTCCCCTGGATGTAAATAAGCTAATCATAGAGTGCACACTTGAGAATGCAGAAAGTAGCCAGGAAACCCCTGGAAAAGGAGAAGAGGGGGAGGAACTAGTCCTGCCTCCCACTGAACTATTGCCTGAGCCTCCATCATTGAACTGCAGCCCTGCAGCCTGGGACAGATGCAGACGAGCAGGCCCAGGACACAGGAAATCCAGACAAAGACTCATGCCGAGAAAATTAAGTCTGTGAGAAAGGTGGTCTCCTTCTCAGGGAGGAGAAGATGGCATTGCTAGTAAATGTTGAGACAACTGTTAACTCCTTGGAAAAGACAAAAATGGACCTGTACTCCATATCACGCGAAGACAAATTCCAAATGGATTAAAGGATAAATATATGAGAAAAAAGTACTAGAAAACATAGTGAATTACATTGTAACCAGGAAGTGGGCAAAATCTTCCTAAATATGATTTTATTTTTTTTTTGAGACAGAGCCTCAAGCTGTCCCCCTGGGTAGAGTGCCATGGCATCACAGCTCATAGCAACCTCCAACTCCTGGGCTCAAGCGAGTCTCCTGCCTCAGCCTCCCAAGTAGCTGGGATCACAGGCGCCCACTACAATGCCCGGCCATT
>CAUYQV010188593.1:0-10809 GCA_963574575.1 Galagoides demidoff
AAGAGGGGGGGAGGATGGGTGGAGGGAGGATGATGGGTGGGACCACGCCAATGATGTATCTTATAAGGGTACATGTGAAACTTTCTAAATGTAGAATATAAATGTCTTAACACAATAACTAAGAAAATGCCATGAAGGCTACTTAACCAGTTTGATGAAAATATTTTAAATTGTATATAAAACCAGCACATTGTACCCCATGACTGCATTAATGTACACAGCTATGATTTAATAGGAAAAAAATTAAAGGAAAACATTCTATGCTAATTAATTGGTTTTATGGAATTTATTATTTCCAAAGACACAGAAAGTGAAACCTGAAATGACCATATTTTCATATGTAACATTTATAAGTATAGATGTAAATCTAGGCCATAGGAAATTTAAATATGAAAGAATTAACAGAAATTGGTCAAAGCAGGGAGAATTGAACCATGTTCTACATTTTTTTGAGAATGTCTGTTGTCTTTGCTTATACTTTTCTCACTTTACAGAAAGTAGTTACTCAGACAATAAATATTTATTAGCTTATACATAGAGAGAGAATTGTTTACCTTTTCAATTTTATCTTCAGGTGCCACTCTTCTAAACACCCTGCCCTCACAAATCCTAATTCCAAATGCTTTTTTTAATTAAATCATAACTGTGTACATTTATGGGATATAACGTGCTGATTTGATATACAATGTGGAATGCTTAAATCAAACTGATTAACATAGCCATTATCTCACTTATTTGTAGTGGTAAGACATTTATACTATACTCTTACTAGTTTTGAAATGTACCATTGCATTGTGCACAATAAGTTAGGTTCCACCAAATACCCTCCCTCCTCCCAGTCTCCCCCTACCTCTCCCATCTCCCTCCTCTTTTCTCCTTCTTTCTACACTATAGTTGTGTTTTATCATTTGTGTGAATGTGTAGGTGATGATATATTGGTTTCATAATAGTATTGAGTACATTGGATACTTTTTTTTTTCCATTTGTGAGATACTTTACTAAAAAGAATATGTTTCAGTTCCATCCAGGTAAACATAAAAGTTGTAAAGTCTCCATCCTTCTTATGGCTTCATAGTACTCCATGGTATACATATGCCACAATTTGTTAATCTATTCCTGGGTCAATGGGCATTTGGGCTGCTTCCTTGATTTGGCAATCATGAACTGGGCTGGAATAAACATTCTGGGGCAAATATCTTTGTTGTAAAATGACTTTTGATCATCTGGATAGATACCTAGTATAGGAAATGAAGGATTGAATGGTAGGTCAACTTTTTGTTCTTGAGAATTCTCCAAACTTCTCTCCAAAAAGGCCATATTAATTTGCAATCCCATCAGCAATGTATAAGTGTCCCCTTCCCTCTGCATCAACGTCAATATCTGTAGTTTTGGGATTTTGCAATGTGGGCTAATCTTACTGAAGTTAGGAGATATCTCAAAGTGGTTTTGATTTGCTTTTCTCTGATGATTAAAAATATTGAGTATTTTTTCATGTATTTATTGGCCATTTGTCTGTCATCTTCAGAGACGTTTCTGTTCAAGTCTTTTGCCCACAAGGAAATGAAGTTGTTTGTTCTTTTCTTATTAGTTTGAGTTCTCTGTGATTCTAGTTATCAGATCTTTGTCAGAAACATAACCTGCAAAAATCTTCTTCTATTCTGAAGGCTCTCTGCTTGCTTTACTTACTGTGCTCTTGGCCATACAGAAGCTTTTTAACTTGATCAAATCCCGTAATATATTCTCAGTGCTGCTTCAATTGTCAAGGGGGTCCTCCTCATAAAATAAATTTCCAAGCCAACATCTTCAAGCATTTTCCCTGCATTCTCTTCTAGTATTTTTATAGTTTAATGTCTTAGGTTGAAATCTTTATCCAATGAGAATTGATTTTGTTAGTGGTGAAAGGTGAGGGTCCAGTTTCAGTCTTTTACAGGTCACTGGCCAGTTGTTCCAGCACCATTTGTTAAATAGAGAGTCTTTCCCCTAATGAATATTTTTGATAGGCTTATCAAAGATTAAATGACAATAAGTGTCTGGGTTCATCTCTTGGTTCTCCCTTCTGTTCCATATATCTGCCTCTCTATTTTTATGCCAGTACCATACTGTTTTGATCATGATAGACTTACAGTATAACCTGAAGTCTGGTAATGTGATTCCTCCTGATTTGTTTTTCTTTCTAAGTAATGCATTGGCTATTTGAGGTTTTTTCTGATTATATATAAAATGAAGTACTATTTTTTTCAACATCTTTAATGTATGACATTGATGCTTTAATAGGGATTGCATTGAAACTATTGCATTGCTTTGGGTATTATGGACATTTTAACAATGTTGATTCTTCCCAGCCATGAGCATGGTATATTTTTCCATTTGTTAACATCTTCAGCTATTTCTTTTCTCAGAGTTTCATAGTTCTCTTTATAGAGATCTTTCACATAGTTTGTTAGGCAAATTCCCAAATAGTTCATTTTCTTTGAAACTATTGTAAAAGGAATAGAGTCCTTAACTATATTTTCAGCTTGACTATTGTTCGTACACATAAAAGCTACCGATTTGTAAGTGTTGATTTGTATCCTGAGATGCTGCTGTATTCTTTGATCACTTCTAAGAGTTTTATAGTTGAGTCCCTAGGGTTTTCTGTAAAAGATCATGTCATCCACAAAGAGTGAGAGTTTGGTTCCTCTTTTAGCTTCAATTTCAATGTAATCTCATCTCTGCAGTGAGTGGGGATACAAAAAAGGGGGCTTCAGGGGGAATGGAAGGAAAACCTGGCCTGATGAACCAGGAAGTCTGGAGAACCCATAAAAATGTGGAGTAACAGAAAAGGGCAATATTTCCTGGAGAGGCAGAGAAGCCAATGAAAGACTTGCAACTGATTCCAAAGGGAGAAAGTATTTACATCCCTGCACTGGCATTTGCAACTCCTTCTCTGTCTCTCTCCCCCTTTCTTTTCAATGAGAGGGACTCACTTCCAACTCTCTTTAGAAGTGCTCTAAACTTTCTCTTTGTTCTTTGTAAATAAAATTTCTTTATTACCCTGACACTTGTGCAGATTTCTTTTGCTTTCTATCCACACTGCCTGTGCCACTCCAGTTCTATTTCCAGATTTCATTCCTTTTTCTTTCAAATACCACTGTGCCTCAGTTGAACTTTTTAGTTTAGCAAACTAATCAAATCAGGTCAACTGAGTTTGGGGGAACTGAGATCCCTGACCCCCAACATGAAGCCATTTTCCCTGCTTTTAAATAATGCTCACTCTCCTCACACCACTTTGTTCATACTATCTTGCTTGTGACACACTTAACTGCTATCCAAAATAGAGTGGGCAGCCTTTCCTAAGGTAATATCTGAAAATTTCTATCACCCATACTGTCAGCTCTAATATCATTAGCCCATTGAAGACTTCACTATAGGACTCTGAAATGAAGAAATACCATTTTTAATTTCAAATTCAATTTATTATAAGGCTTCAGTTGGAGCTTTTAGCGGGCCTATCACTGGAATAGTATTCATTGTATCTTAAGGGTAAGTTTAAAACCTCCCCTCCCCCCTTCTCTTTCTTAATTTCCCATGACCTTTTTGTGCCCATTGATTAGCTCCCAGTTATTAGTGCATATGGTTTTTGTGTTTCCATTTCTAAGATACTTTTCTTGTGATAATGGATTACAATTCTATCCAAGTTGCTGCAAGAGACAATATTTCATGCTTTTTGATGGCTGAGTTGTACTCCATGGTAGACACAGAAGGAGGCAAAAAATGTATACACATTTCAAGAAAGGAGAAAACTATTAAAAATTTAATATATGAAACATAATAATAACAAAAGATGAATGCAAATCACATTGAGCACCTCTTGTAATGGCAGACGTGAAACATGACTTGAATGTTACAAAATTAATATAGTTTTTCCCTTCTTAAAATGTGTATACATATTTTTGGCACCCTTTGTATATAATATAAATATATATACTACATTTTCTTAATCTACTCATGAACTGATAGGTGCTTAGGTTGATTCCACATCATTGTGATTGTGAATTGTGGTATAATAAACATTCAAGTGCAGGAATCTTTTCGATATAATGACTTCTTTTCTTTTGGGTAGATACCCTATAGTTAGATTGCTGAGTCATTTATTTCTTTGAGGACTCTCCATGTTTTTTGTCTATATAATTTGTACTAATTTTCAGTCCCACCAATATTATATAAGTATCTCTTTCTCTCTACATACATGCCAGTATCCATTTATTTTACCTGGGAACCCATTTTTTCCTGAAATACTCATTAACACAACATGGCTCTAGCCTTCTAAAGGAACTATAATTTAGCAAATACTGGAATATATTATTTCTCCATAAGAGGACAGAGACTGGCCATAGATGTAAGGACACAGGACTAGATTTTATCTTTGTCACTCAGTTAGACTTACCCACTGTTTTTCATATAAGGACTTAGAAAATATTGGTTGAACAAATTGAATTTGTACTTGGATGAAGAGGACATAAATGCCCACAGATAGAATGTAAACTCTGGATGCTCCCCTACAAACCTTGCTTTTGGAAACACTCATTTATAGATATACAACTTACAACTGAGTAGCATCCCCAGGCCAAAGATCCATCTTTGGAGCAATTGACAGAAGACATCAGAAGGCATGTGCCTATTTCCCCCTTAGTTTTTTTCTACTTTAGTAGGAGAAAATTAAGCAAAAATTTAGGAAATTTAGGTTTATCATTACCACCACCACCACCACCACCATTGGATTGTCATAAAACTAAAATGCTTGCAGATAGGTTCTTTTCTTTGGTTTAACCTTTGTCCTGTGCCTCTTAATGACACTTTGGTTAGAGGCTTTTATTCTATACATAGAAATTTTATTCTATGCTTCTCTTTTTATTCCAGACTTGAGAGGCCAATAAGAGACAGTGGGTGCCTTCCATTGAGAGGCTTCTAGAAGGAAAAAAAAATAGTTTAGGAAAAGTTCACCAAAGGCCTAATTTATCTAATGTCCTAAGTTTCCTAAATGTATGTGTGGGTGTATTTGTGTGGAACTGTTTGTAAAAAGGATTTTCTTTTTTTGGTAAATTACATTTTTAGCTGTTGACAAACATGGAAACTTCAAAAAGCTAGAATAAAAGTCTTCTTAATAATAAAATTATTTTCCTTTTACCTTGCCCCAGAGCTGCCAGAAGAAAAGCTCAGTGGAAAAGTTTGAAAACTGCAAACACAGTGAACTCAGGTTCTGTACAGACTAGCAAATTGATGGAAAGATGAATCTTCATTACCAATTACAGGCTTCCTGCTGTGTTCCCTGAAAAATGATAAAATCTGTTACCTTCTAAAATAAGTCATGAATGCATCCTCCTCCCCCACTCACCCACCTGGGGCACATCACCTCTGTCTGGTGTTCAAAGCAATCTTCTCCACCAAGATTTATGGTTTAGAAAGAGGAGGATTGCCAGATGAGTTTTATACAAGGGTAGAAGGAAATTTAGGCAAACCAACAGAGAAGAGAGCAAGAGGATAGAATGAACAGGAAAAAACATGGAATGATGTTTAAATAGTTCAGGACAATTGCCCAAAGGAAAACAGACACTGAATGGGAATAAAGAAAATAAATAGATCAAGGGATGTAGCAGAAGGAAAAAATAGAATGGAAAGAAGAAAGAAATGAAAGAGCTTACCTAACGGAGAAAAACAAGAAAACATTGCTATTCTGGGCAGGAATATTAATAACTGGATATAGAATTGAAAAGAAACAGCTCATAATTTGCTGAAACCCTCTGAAGAGGCCCCGGTTAGTGGCAGCCTATGATTCAAATAAGTTTGTGATGCCTTCACAAAGCTTTTATTTCCCTGCCCCAGCCAGAGACCCTTCGGAGCAGTTAAGTTGGTGGTTACGGGGCAAAGAGAAACTTCTAGATGTTGTCATCTCTGGCTGAGGATAGAAAGAAAGGAATTCTTGACTTCCTTCTAGACTTGAGAACCATACTATCTGATGTTAACAGTGGAGCCTGAGAGTGTGGCATCTATCCCACCTAAACATTTTGACCCAGACAGAGCTGAATAACCAAGATTTATTTAATACTGTGGATATCATTTCATTTTTCAAAAAAATATTCAACCAGGGTCACTTTGTTTTCCTGTAGTAACAGAGGCAACAAATATGTGGTCGTTCGTGAGAATGCAAATGGTACTTGAAAAGAGTAAATCTATACAGGAAAGATATCTTGTAACTTTTCTGAAATTGAGAAGTTAAGGGACCAAATAATTATTCAGCACATATTTATGGAGCACTTGCTATGTACAGTCTGTCTGCTTCCAAGTGAGTAAAGTGGGAAATCTGGGGTGGAGCCTGTAATCTGACCATTTCAGCTGATTCTGGGATGGTCATCATTTGACCATTTTTCTAGAAACACTATTCTAGAAGAGTGTTTCTCAACCTTTTCTTTCTTTCTTTTTTTTAATTTATTAAATCATAGCTGTGTACATTAATGCAGTCATGGGGTACAATGTGCTGGTTTTAAATACAATTTGAAATATTTTCATCAAACTAGTTAACATAGCCTTCACTGAATTTTCTTAGTTATTATGTTAAGACATTTGTATTCTACACTTAGTAAATTTAACATGTACCCTTGTAAAATGCAACATAGGTTTGATCCTACCAATAACCCTCCCTCCACCCATTCTCTTCCCTTTCCTCCTTTCCTTCTCCCCTCCTCTCCTTTCCCTCTCCCCTTTCTCCTTCTTCTTGGGCTATAATTGGGTTATATCATCCATATGAAAGCTATAAATTGGTTTCATAGTAGAGCTGAGTACATTGGATACTTTTTCTTCTGTTCTGGAGATACTTTGCTAGGAAGAGTATGTTCCAGCTTCATCCATGTAAAAATGAAAGAAGTCAAGTCTCCATCTTTTTTAAGGCTGCATAATATTCCATGGTGTACATATACCAAAATTTATTGATCCATTCATGGGTCAATGGGCACTTAGGTTTCTTCCATGACTTAGCAATTGGGAATTGGGCTTCAATAAACATTCTGGTGCAAATATCTTTGTTATTAAGTGATTTTTGGTCTTCTGGATATATACCTAGTAGAGGAATTGAAGGATCAAATGGTATGTCTATTTTTAGAACCTTAAGTGATCTCCAAACATCTTTCCAAAAGGAATCTATTAGTTTGCATTTCCATCAGCAGTGCAGAAGTGTTCCCTTTTCTCCACATCCATGCCAACATCTCTAGTTTTGGGATTTTTGTGATGTGGGCTACTCTTACTGGAGTTAGATGATATCTCAACGTGATTTTCATTTGCATTTCTCTGATGATTAAGGATGATGAGCATTTTTTCATGTGTCTGTAGGCCATGCACCTGTCTTCTTCAGAGTAGTTTCTCTTCAAGTTCTTTGCCCACCCTGAGATGGGATCACTTGTTCTTGTCTTGCTAATACATTTGAGTTCTCTGTGGATTCTAGTTATTAAACCTTTGTCAGAGACATAACCTGCAAATATTTTCTCCCACTCTGAGGACTGTATGCTTGCTATACTTTTACTGTGTTCTTGGCTGTGCAGGAGCTTTTTAATTTGATCAGATCAGATCCCAGTAATGTATTTTGGTGTTGCTTCAATTGCCTGGGGGATGCTGAATATAAAATATTCTCCCAGGCCTATTTCTTCAAGAGTTTTCCCTGCACTTTCTTCTAGTATTTTTATAGTTTCATGTCTTAAGTTTAAATTTTTAATCTAGTGAGAGTCTATCTTCGTTAATAGTGAAAGGTGTAGGTCCAGTTTCATTTCTACAGGTCACCAGGCAGTTCACCCAGCACCATTTATTAAATAGGGAGTCTTTTCTCCACCGAATGTTTTAAATTGGCTTATTGAAGATCAAATGATGGTAAGTAGCTGGGTTCATCTCTTGATTCTCTATCTTGTTCCATACATCTACCTCTCTGTTTTTGTGCCAGTACCATGCTGTTTTGATCACTATTGATTTATAGTATAGTCTGAGGTCTAGTCATGTGATTCCTGCTAATTTATTTTTATTTCTGAATAGTGTCTTGGCTATTTGAGGTTTTTTCTGATTCCATATAAAAGTATTATTTTTTCAAGATCTTTAATGTGTAACAATAGAGCTTTAATAGGGATTGCATTACAATTATATATTGCTTTGGGTAATATGGACATTTTAACAATGTTGATTCTTCCCAACCATGAGCATGGTATGTTTTTCTGTTTGTTAACATGTTCAGCTATTTCTTTTCTTAGAGTTTCATAGTTCTCTTTATAAAGATCGTTCACATCCTTTGTTAGGTAAACTCCCAAATATTTCATCTTCTTTGGCACTACTGTGAAAGGAATAGAGTCCTTGACTGTTTTTTTCAGCTTGACTACTGTTGGTATAAATAAAGGCTACCGATTTATGAGTGTTGGTTTTGTAACCTGAGATGCTGCTGTATTCCTTGATCACTTCTAAGAGTTTTGTAGTAGAATCTCTGGTGTTTTTCAGATATACGATCATATCACCTGTGAAGAGTGAAAGTTTGATCTCCTCTGACCCTATATGGATACCCTTGATTGACTTTTCTTTCCTAGTTGTGATGGCTAAGACTTCCATTACAATGTTAAAAAGCAGTGGAGACAATGGGCAACCTTGCCTGGTTCCTGCTCTGAGTGGAAATGATTTCAATTTTAGCTCCATTCAATATGATATTGTCTGTGGGTTTGCTGTTCTCAGCCTTTTCAATTAACACCACATATGGAAATTTTTCAAATATATTTCTTAATCACACTCTCACATAAAACTATAATACCATAGATAAAATGTATACCTATTTATATACTGTGGCCCTTTGAAAGGCACAACAATTTTAATATCTATATTATTTTCATTTTCCAAGAATCAATATATTCACCCTTTTGGTGGTGGGGACTTTTCATCCCTGTTGAGATATCACCCATATTTTAGAAATTCAGTGACAGATGAGACCACCCCACCATAGAAAGCTCAGTTGGGTCCTATAGACATGCAGTGAACACACATTCTGTGTCAGGTACTATGCTAAGACCTGGTTGTACTTAGAACAGAATAAACACTGCATCATCCCTGTCTGGCACTTACTAGAAGACAGGTATAGTAAACAGACAATTGCAATGTACACATAACACAAAAGGTGCCACATAATGTATTATGCTTATTGGAGGAAAATGGAAGAATATATATATATATATATATATATATATGTCTCAGATTAAAAGACACAAAACAGAACTAGTCCAGGCATCCTGGGATGTGTGGTTACCCCATCTGGAAAGGAAGTACTACATCTGTTTTGTTGTTAAGCTCACTTTCTGCTAGACTAAAACTTTTAGATAAATTATACTCAACAGAGTTGAATTGGGCAAAGAACAATTTGTGAATTGGACACCACCTCACTCCCTATTGCTACCCCAAACAGGAATGGATTCAGAGAGATTCTGGTGCTGCTACCTGGGCAGAGAGGACTTATAACAGAAGGGAAAGTGATATACAGAAAACAGAAGTGAACTGCACAAACAGCTGGATTGGTGATGGTCTAGCATTTATCTTATTTAGATACAGTTTGAACTGTTGGCCTCCTTTGACTGGCTGAAATTCAGTGATTGGTACAAGAGTAGGTTACAGTCTGTTTACATACACAGTTAGGTTACAATTCACTATGTACAGGAAACCATTAAAATATGAACTGAACTAAAAATATGTAAACAGATAGCTTTAGACTAAACTTAACACTTTTTTAAAAGAAACTTTATGAACAATACTTATAGGAAAAGAGAAAGTATGGTGTAATGAAAAAGGCAGTTATCATTGGCAGACAGGCTTGCTCTCACTGCCCAGTTCTTCCAGGTACTAACAAATAATACAGTTGTGGTTCTCAAAGTGTGGTCTCCAGAGTAGTAGATTTAGTATCATCTGGAAATGGGTTAGAAATGCAAATTCTACCACCTCAACCCAGACCTACTGAATCAGAAATTCTAGGAGTAGAGGCCAGCACTCCACACTTAACAAACCTTTCATATAATTCTGAAACACACCAAATCAAACAATTTATTGAACCTCTCAGTGTAAATAAATGAACTCTCAGAGCCTCAGTTTATCTATTTGTCAAGTGTCACTAACAATCTGTGTAATCTAAGTGACCAAATTAGAAACACTTTTATAAGCTGAGACAGATCTAAGTTTCAAGAAACTTATGGGTTGAGGATGCAGGGGCCCAGCTGGCATGACAAACTTCTAAATTCCTCATGCTCTAAAATCCCTAACAATAGGAGCTATCAGCTCCTTCTAACTCTGATTTGCAACCCAGACTGCTACAATTTGGGCAAAGGACCATCCTATTTTCAGATAAGTAATTGCAGACCTTAGACTAGTTTCAACCAGTTTATAGAGACAGAACACAAATTGGCTTTGTGTCCTATAGTTTAGTTTTTGACATAAAGAGCCAAATTCTACCTCATTTCAATACTAACACCCACCCCAAAGTGAACATGTGATGTATGTTCACATATGTTTACCCATTTCTTTTTTTTTTTTTTTCTTGAGACGGAGCCTCAAGCTATCCCCCTGGGTAGAGTGCCATGGCATCACAACTCATAGCAACCTCCAATTCCTGGGCTCAAGCGAGTCTCCTGCCTCCACCTCCCAAGTAGCTGGGACCACAGGCGCCTGCCACAACGCCCGGCCATTTTTTGGTTGCAGCCATCATTGTTGTCCGGCAGCCTGGGCTAGGGATTCGAACCCGCCACCTTAGGTGTACGTGGCTGGTGCCTTAGC
>CAUYQV010188594.1:0-16737 GCA_963574575.1 Galagoides demidoff
TGGCGGGCACCTGTGTTCCCAGCTACTTGGGAGGCTGAGGCAGGAGACTCGCTTGAGCCCAGGAGTTGGAGGTTGCTATGAGCTGTGATGCCATGGCACTCTACCCAGGGGAATAGCTTGAGGCTCTGTCTCAAAAAAAAAAAAAAGAAAGAAAGAGCACAGTTCTGAGTAAGATGTACCTAGTCCCCAATCCAGCTTCTAGCTTCTTCTAGCTACCTTGTGGTGGTGACTTGCCTCCCAGAGCCTTAAACTTCCCTCCTCTAACCCTTAACCCACCTCCCGTGATTATTATGAGAGTTAATGATTGTTATGAGAGGTAAGTGAGATGGTATTTAAAGAGATTTCTTTCTATGGAAGTTCCTCTAAAGGAAATTACTAACAAAAACAGTATCTTCAACAACAACAACAACAAAATTGGTTATTTTGCAAAGTAGAAAAAGAAATCCAACAGGAGTGTTCTGTGGTATTGGAAAGCACAGTATCCTCAGGATGGGCTGTCAAGGTGACCTGAGGGGTGTTGGGAATGTTCCAGAAAAAGCAATGTTTCTATTATCCAAACCTAAGGTAATGCTCCTACTTCACTCCATCTGCGATGTGAGGGTGTCCGGAGGGTGCCCTGGAGCCACTTCTCAAGCACTTTTTGAGCCTGTGCCAGACACTGAAGGACTATGAAGATACTGAGGAAGGCTCAGCTCCTGACATCAAGTTGCTCCTTTTCTCGCCTGGAGATGGAGAGCAGGGGGAGGAGACAGGCATGGAGACAATTCTCACCTTAGGTGGAAGTTTGAAGGAAAAAATGTGTATACAGAGAAAGAGAGCTTGCCCGGGAGGAAGAGGTGGGCTCTCCCCCAGCTCTGGCAGTCAGGCAAGGGAGGAGCAGCGAGCAGGCGTGGCAGAGCCTGTGTAGTGTGGACAGGTGAAGAAAGGGGTGGCCCCACTCCCCAGTTTCCTCCTGGAGTGTGCCTTCAGATTAACAAACACAAATGCAGGACATCCAGTGAAGCTTGAGTTTCAGATACACAAAGAATACTTTTCTTAGTAAAAGTATGTCCCCAATATTGCATTATTTGTTGCTCATCTGAAACTTGAATTCAGCTAGGTATTCTGTATTGTGTCTGGCAACCCTATCCTGGAGGCAATATTGAATTTGCCTGGAGCAGTGGAAGCTGAGGCTGGGGAAGAAAGAAGCAGAGAGGCTGGGAAGGATGAATCGAATGCCAAGTTGAGGAGTGTGAATGTAAGCCAGTATCAGATGCCGTGATGGGGAAGCAGTGGGTTTTCATCAGAGGAATGTCACGGTCAGATTCATTTTCAGTAAGACCACTCTGGTAGCTGTGTGGAGAGTGTAAGGGGTATGATGGAACCCAAGAGCAGGGGTGAAGGAGTGGTTAGGAGCCTACTGCAACAGGACAGGAAATAGGGGAAGAGGACCTGATCCAAAGCAACGTCAGAGGAGTAGAGGCAGGTAGAAGAATCGCTTCTCAGGGCAGGAATTGGGGAAGAGCATCGAGTTAATAGGAAACACCTTTGAAGGGGTTGAACAAATTTTTCAAAACCTTGGCTGTACATCAGAACTACACAGGAGGCTTTAAAAAAAAAATACTACAGCTGGCAGGGCAGGATAGCTCACACCTGTAATCCTAGCACTCTGGGAGGCTGAGGTGGGTGGATTGCTCACGAGTTCAAGACCAGCCTGAGCAAGAGCAAGACCCCCATCTCTACTAAAAATACAAAAAAAAATTGAGGCAAGAGGATCACTTGAGCCCAAGATTTGGAAGTTGCTGTGAGCTTTGATACCACAGCACTCTACCAAAGGTGACAGCTAAGAAAAAAAAAAAAGTACTGAAGCCTCATTCCTATTGGTAATAATTTAATTGATTTGAGGTAGGATCTGGACAATGTAAGTTTCTTTTAAATTCTTTCACCGTTTTCACACAAAGTCAGGATCAACAACTATTAATAAACCATCTTAATTTTATTATTCCAAGGAATGTCCATTTTTCTTGAAACCTCAGCAGGAACATATTATCATTGTCAAGTGGCAGACCGCACCCTCCTTCACAGAATAGTGTCAGACACACCACACGCCTTACAGTTAAAGAACTGGCCATCACTATCCAGAAACAGGAAGAGCCTATTTATTTTAATCAATCAATTTTTAAAATATATTATCTCATTCTTGAGTTGAAAAGTAGGAACAGTATCAAAGACGGGGACCCCACTTTAACATCCAAATGTGCCTTCATCACCCTCTCCTGGTTATTGTAAGCAGTGAGTGCAGAAATCTCAGGCATCTAACTCCAGTGAACACACTCTCAATTTCTGCCTAGACCCAGACCTCTGGAGAAAACATGTTGAAACATCTGAGTTTGCACAGTTCATTTAATATTCTTCAGAGCAACTACCTGATTTTCATTACGCTCAGCTTGGTTTCTTCTAGTATCTGTAAGCACCACTGCCTGTTTGCAATGATTTGTACTATTTAGGGCAATGGAATATGAGCTACCCTTTAGATTTTTCACCCACTGGTGATGTGGGTGCTCCATTTTAAGACAGAAAGAGAATCAGGAACCTATTACTTGGTTTCACATCAGCAGCCAAGGGTCTGCTTTTGACACTGAAGCATTATGGATGCGTATTTGTATTTTAGGCATTAAAACCTTACTGATTATTTTATTCAACAAACACTTATTGAGCACCTACTATATGTCAAGCCCTCCACCAGGCGCCAGGACCAAGCAGCAAAGGCATCAGGCCTGATTCCCATAGGGACTTTGAGACTGAGGAAGGATCTAATTAGGAGCCTAGGCCACTGGAATGCCCCGGAATTAGGGTTATAATAAGAGCTACGTGGCACAATATCTGAAATCGAGTGCTGTTTCCAGTTTGATAATATTTGAGGTAGAGTCTCTTTCAGCAGTGTTAAAAGAAAAACTAAAAGGGTTTCCAAACATTACATCACAATATAAACAGTGCGGTGGATTCCAAAAAATGCAGACCTTCTGTTGATCCCGTGCAGAGAAGGCATATGTTCTTCGCCATATGTGTTTAGACATCCACTTAGCGAGCATTCTGTCAGCCTGTCAGGCCCAGCACACAGCTGAAGCCCCAGACATCAACTGTAAGGATACCAAATGGTGCCTCACCAAAAATTACCTTAGAATGCAAAGTATCTAAACAGCTTGACAGGCGCGACTGAGAGCTTACGGAGAAAACTCACAGGACATAGACGTGGCGCCTACGTTCAATCAGGAACCATTCTGAATTTCAACTCATTTCAGTACCAGATTTGAAGAAGACAACACACAACATCACAACAAAAAAGAAAAATGCAAAGATGGGTTAGGTGCTGCCAAATCAGGATAGATTAATTGGTAAGATCACAAAAATTCAAAACATTGGCAATTTTGGAAATGTTCCATTGATTGAATTTTTTTTTCTTATTATGAGAAGTTCTAAATGGAGGCGCTTTAAAAAAAAAATTACAGAGCAGTAATATAGTAAAATAGCCTCCTCGGCTGTTACTGCCTTGGTCTTTATCAAGAATAATTAAAGAAAAGCTAAAGTCCCCACGTTGCCAGGAAAAGCCTCAGAGTCCTAAAGCTTTGCTAACGAGTAAAGACTAGAAACTAACTCTAATTCTATTTAATCAATAAATTTCAGTTCAAGGACTGTGATAGCAAGAAAACACCAAAGCTGGTTTTACCCTCACCTAATCAGTGACAACTTATTGCAGGGAACACAACTCTGAAAGCCAACCAATCAGCGGCAGCCTTTCCATTTTAAAGTCAGCTATTGGGTGGCTCGTTCTGTCTGGTGAACATGCTTCTAAGGTGACCCACTCTGTCACCCACACAAAGTATTGCTTCCCAGACTGTGATAACCTTCTCCTGCCACTGTCACTGACACAACCCAGAATAAGTTCTTCCCCAAATCCTTTCTAAGGCTGTCTTTCTGCAATGAGATTGTGCCTGCCCAGCAGAGGTCTTCCTTACCCGAGTGAATGATGAATTTAGCTTTGTATTGTGTGTGTTGATCTCTTCCTTTTATACTAGGTATACATTATCTAAAATTATAAGATGAATCTTTAACTTTACCACTTTATACAGACTTGTTTTTGTACATTGTGACCCATGATGTTAAAATATTTTATTTAGGGAACATCCCTTATTAGCTATAGATTCAGTAATCAGTGTAAAATTTGTCTGCTTTTTACAAGTTTGCCTTTACTCTAAAATTATATATTTAATGTCTCCAAAATTTAGCTTTTTGTGTGAAGCCACAAACTAGCACCTTCTCTGCTCCCCCCCCATCTTTGTTTATGCCATGCCCTCCACCCTGTTCTCCAGACTATAAACTTTGAGTTTAGTATCGACCATTTTTTCTCTCTTCCCTCTCCAGGCTTACCAACATTAGCTGTGAAGAGTCCTTCAAATCTCTGCCCTGACTTCACTCCATTGGCCCCACCCCTAAGGATTTCAATTCCTTTTGCTAAGAGATTAACAGTGTTAAATTGTTACCTGAAGTAACTCCCCGCCCTCCTCGTACATCCCACATGAGCCCACCATAGTGATACAGAATAGAACTGAGCTTGTTTCTGTTTGCATGACTCCAAGACCTCTAAAGAGACCAATTGGACACTCCTTAGCATGACACGGTGGGACCAACATACTCTGGGTTCTGTTGGCGGAACAAAAGATAATATAGAGTAAGTTTCCAGGAAATGTTAGTTAAAAAGGATTGCATTTGTGTATGAACTCATTTCTGCCCACAGACTTTAACATAGTCACACAACTTGCAGAATTTCCCCGTGGAAAACTCTTCATCCCGTTAATCCGCTTGACCCTGACCTCTCAGCACTGCCTAAATTAAAAAGTCTATAGTACATTTCTATGAGCAAATGTTGGTCTCTGGTTTCATTTTCCTCCCTGCCGGGCTCTCACTGAGAGAATGCCAAGGCATTCCGCAATGAATGTTTGCATGTGTTTCTGGAGGAATGTTTCTTGGATTTTGCTGTCGTCGCTGGCATTTTAAAGGAATGACTTCTTAGATGGCAACAGAACCGCATGATTGCACTCCGTTTGCCTTGGCAGTTGTTAGCCATGCTTGGGAGATAGATTCCACACCTCCTGATTTGGGAAGTGAAAGTTTAAAGAAACATTTATAAAACACTTACCTATACGTCAGGTACCATGGTAGATGATAAGGCCATCAAGATATTTAAAACAGACATCAACCCTCAAAAAGTTGGCACTCTAGATCTTCTGGGTCCTGTCCAGCATGGTCGCAAGCTCCTAGACAACTAAACTGGCTGACACACGTTAAATCTGCAAATACTCATTAGGCGTTGCTCATCCTGCCCTCAGGAATTCTAAGTCTAGCAGAGATGATGAGGTGGTACAACTCAGTGCCAAAGAGAAGTCCTGATGGGAATTCAAAGGAGGGAATTTATCAGGGAAATGTACTTGAACTAGCCTTTGAAAGATATTTGTCCTTGAGGGATAGGAAATAGGTGGGTTTGGCTGGAGCAGAATAGCCAGATCATAGCAGGGGAGTTAAAAATATCATGCTTTGTTTGGTGGTTTATAAGGAAGCACTAAAGATTTTTGGAAGAAGGGAGTGACTGACACATCAGGTGGTATGTAAGGAAGGACCCAAGTAAAAGTCTGAAGAGGTTGATTTTTTAAAAATATATAAATTGGGGTGGTGCCTGTGGCTCAGTGAGTAGGGCGCCAGTACCATATACCAAGGGTGGTAGGTTTCAACCTGGCCCCAGCCAAACTGCAACAAAAATAGCGGGGTGTTGTGGTGGGTACCTGTAGTCTCAGCTACTCAGGAGGCTGAGGCAAGAAAATGGCCTAAGCCCAAGAGCTGGAGATTGCTGTGAGCTGTGATGCCACAGCGCTCTACTGAGGGCAACAAAGCGAGACTCTGTCTCTTAAAAAAAAAAAAAGTCGGCACTCTAGAGATGAATGAGCCAGATATAAAAGCAAATGGCAAAGACATTCAAAGAAAAGCTGTTGTACAGGCATCAAGAATGTGCTCTGAAAGACAGAGGGCCAAGAAGGGCTTCCAGGAGAGGTGCTTTACCAATCCACATACACATACAGATATACATACGCATATGAACACGTACGGTAGAACCTCCATAGTTCACCACCTTCTTCCATGGACCAGCTCCTTCAAGTTGACCTAATTTGCATAGACTGGACGTGCACCACATGTACGTATCACTACAGTAGAACTGGTTCCTTATAGTGACCTATGTTGACCACTTGGTCACAGTCCTTTGGGTGGTCAGCTTACAGAGGTTCTTCTGTATTTGCACATACCCTGCCTGGAGACACACTCATAGAAGAGTCACGGGGAATCTGGGCCGGCTCAGCCCCTAGGAAATCATGGACAATTCTTTCAAGTTAAGTTTCAATTTGTTTTAAAAATTTCTGTCTTGACAGGCTCTTCAGATGGCCAGATTTGTTGTTTTTTGCTTTGCTTTCCCAAATCTATGCTGACGGCATACTTCACTATCATGCTTTTTACTAGAGGTGAAAAAAAAAAAAAAGCCAGGTATAAAAGCAAGAAACTAAGGTTTAGATAATATAAGAATAAGTATGTTCCCCAAAGCAAGCATCAGTAACCTTTCTGAGGACACACTTCTGAGAAGCTCCAAGTTCTTGTCCTGGACACAGGGGTGGGGTTCTTACCAGTAAACACGTGAGACCGAGCGAATCCCCTAGCCTGTGCAAGCCCCTGTCACATTCTGTGTAGTGATGACCCTTTGAGTTCCTTCTCTTGCTGACAGTGCCTTTGTGTCCACTTGACTTTGACATGCCCGCCACCCTGTGTCAGTGCTGAGCACTCTAATCCCTCCTGCTGAGCTCAGGTCATTAAATACTTGCCCTGCATTTTACAGCTTCAACCCTGGGACAGGGGAGCTGACCCCAGTGTGGTGCCAGGCACCCAGCAAAATGAGGATTAATCAAACCTGCCCTGGTGCAGCCGAGGGTTCTATGGCTGCTTCTTGTAATTAGACCTGTCATCATTCTCTCAAGAAGCCCCTGTTGATTTTTAAATCCTAATTGGCAGGAGATGCCTGTTTCCCTATGGGAAGGGGTCATTGTCTTGTAGCAGGCCCAGGACAGAGGCTGAGAAGCTGAATGAACAAGTGAAAATCCATACTTTAGCCTCGGCACCCGTAGCATAGTGTTTACGATGCCAGCCACATACTCCAAGGTTCATGGGTCGAACCTGGCCCGGGCTAGCTAACAGTAATGACAACTCAACCAAAAAATAGCCGGGCATTGTGAGGGGTGCCTGTAGTCCCAGCCTTGGGAGGCTAATGGAAGAGAATGGCTTAAGCCCAGGAGCTGGAGGTTGCTGTGAGCTGTGATGCTACGGCACTCTACCCAGGGTGACATAGTAAGACTCTGTCTCAAAAAAAAAACACAAAAAAACTTTAGCTTGGACTTTGTTTGCTGCTGCTCAAAGTTTCTTTTTTCATTTGTTTTCTCCCTTTTCTTCATTCCCTTTTTTCCTTCCTTCCCTCTCTTTTTTTCTTTCCCAAAAGAGTTTGCCAAGTCAGGCTGGTCCTTGGGAGCAAGGAAGCATTTGGCTCTGAACCTTTTTTTGAGCAAGAACTTTGCCCGGAATCCGTAGAGCATCCTTCTTACCACCTAACAGCCCTCTCTTGGCATGAGGAGGTTTCCTGGCTACATCTTCTGCCAGGGTCCTGGTTGTCACTCCTTCTGATATTTAGGTATTTATTAACTGCCTGCAAGCTGCTCAAACTCTGTAAGTTATTTGTGCCTGTGAAGCTTATTAAGGACAACGTTAGTTCTTTTCTTCACCGAGTTTGCATTCTAAATTTAGCTAAAGAGGCCTCTGACCAGCACATGATAGCACACATGAAATATTCTTTTTCAAATACCATACTTGAGACAATGTCTATGTAGAGAAGGAAAAGTGGTAAAGGTTCTCAGGATAGTTTCCTAGAGATCTGAGCATTTTGATTTTTTCTAAGGCTTAATTACCTTGGAGTTTCTGCCTGGATTGAATGCTTGACGTTGTCTCAGTGGTAGCAAAATAGGCTTTTCCATGGAGAACCTCGGTAGTGTCTGACTAAATTCACTGTCACCCTTTCTCTTAATACACTGGGAATTTTCAAAGTAAGTATTACTATTCTTTATTATACTCTGGTTACAGAAGCAAATAGGCAGGGTAGCAAGAATGAAGTGACCAGATGAGAATGCGGGGTGGGGGGGAGCTCTGAATTAGCAAGCATGGAGAAGCGATGGGGCCACAGACCTCATTCATGCAGCCAGCATTACTGAACATCTAGTATGGCGGGATCTATTCCTAGCACTCAGGCCTCTTTGGGGTCACTCGAGGTCTCAACTCAGTTAGTAAGAACTGTCCTCTTAACAGAACTTTGCCAATAGCCAGTTAAGCCTTCTCATCAACCTTGCCATGTCCTTGAGGGCTTCAGTGAAGTTAGGCAATCAGGCAAGACTTACTCTGGAGCCCAGCTAAATACCAGTGGGATGTCTTTCAAATGCAAGACAACCTATCCAAGTAATGTCTTGGGCCTTGTTTTACTTACTCCACGCCTTATTTTATGCCTAGTTTTACAAGATTATACATCTTATTTACTTACAAGGGCATTGTCATTGCCATTGCTAAATATGTAAAGGAAGTGAAAGATTTGGTTATTGCCCTTGAGACTTGGGTCCTGGAAGATGATATACACATGATAAGAACAATCGCCTGTATGTGGCCATTCTGCAGGAAGGTTTAATTCAAGGCACGGTACCCATGACAACTCTGCAGGGAATCCTATTGTTATTTAATAGTCTGAAAGTCTCTTAAAATCCTGGATAAATGATTCACACAATTCAGTGTCCAAAAAGATTACCCAAGAGTCTTCCCCGAATCCAGTGATTCTGAGTCACTGAGGGTGCATGGAGTGTGGTGGAGGCTCAGAATAAACCTGTAGGGGACGATCCAGAGAATTTGGAGGTAGATATTCTGCACTCCGCACTTGTCAAGAAACTATGAGCGCCTTCTCCAACCCTAGGGCCCTTTGGATGGGGAGGTTGCAGATGGAAAGATAAAATTACAAAGCCATTTCTGCCTCCTTGATCTTTCACTTAAGACCAAGGGGACTTCCCTCAAGGGTGTTAAGATGCTCCCCAGACTCCTGAGATCCCACGGTGGTCCCACATACATAATTCCATCTGAAAAGTGCTTGGCCATCCACCTGCTGCTTTGTATTGGGGTCATTAAAAAACTACTCTGGGTCTTCAGCTGTGGATACTGCCTTTGACTTTCACGGTCCTTACAGATAAGGCTCTGAACTGGGAGTGGTTCAGACCTCAGTTATTACCATAAAAGGAAGGAGCGCTTAGACTAAAAGCTCTTTTTAGATGTTTGGAAAGAAGTGTGAGGCTTTGCAGCCCCCATGTGTTTATGATGTAAGCAACAGCGAGTAGCACAAAAATCTGAGCGGAGAATTGATGATTCATTCAGGAAGAAATAGCTTGCACCTGTGAGAGGGTGAAGGCGCCACTTGGCGTTATTGGGGTGCTGCATCAGCTGGAAGGCAGGCTCTGTCCCCGAACGAACCGACAGCCTGTGGCTCCTGAGCAGCACTGGGCCTCTCTCCCTGTTATGTTTTGCTTTTGGAATGAAAGCAAACTCGTGACTCACATGGGAGCTGAGGGGAGGTATGTGGTCAGTCTTGGCAGGCGGGCGGCGCCGCGGAGATGGGATGCAATCTAATAAGCACGTGTGTGCTTACAGTATGCCGCATGGCCAGGCCACTTTATCTTCAGTAATCCCAATCTATGTCCCAGAATCACATTATTTGGCTGCGGATCAGACCCCATGTATTCTTGGCTTGGGGAATAATGAAACGTGAACTCAAGACAAGATAGGATCGTGAGCTGAGAGGCACTGATGAATTTCTCTGCCCCAGCAGCATTACATGAGATGTAACATTGCATCAGAACCAAATACTTCACGTGCCGGGAGGGAAGACCAAACATCGCCCTCCACACATGGAATCCTGCCTCTGCAGCTTATGATTGCTGACGGGGACAAACTGCCGTTAGAGTGAAAAGAACACCAGAAAACAAAGCTTCAGTTAAAGGTGGAATAGCCCTGTTACCGCAGGAGTGATTTTTCTTGAAGGCACTGAATGTTATTGTAGCACATCATTCAAAGGGTATAATAATGTTAAAATTAAAAAGTCTTTGTGTTTAAATACTATGGTGAAAGGGACAGGCAGTGGCCAGGTTTCAGTGTGGTCTCATTGTTCCTCCTTTGAGCAAGCCCAGCGCAGTGGCCCAAC
Source organism: Galagoides demidoff (assembly GCA_963574575.1). Classification (NCBI taxonomy): domain Eukaryota; kingdom Metazoa; phylum Chordata; class Mammalia; order Primates; family Galagidae; genus Galagoides; species Galagoides demidoff. The sequence continues at coordinate 10,349 of CAUYQV010188594.1, forward strand.
CTCTGTGATCGAGGAAGGGTCATTGGGAGGGCAGCCTTGGAGAAGGCTCCAGGCAGATCAGGCTGAGTCCCTGGAGCCAGTGAGGGTCAAAAAGCAACTGGTGTTGGTCCCACCAGTAGGGAAAAGAATCCTTTGCTCAGAAAGCCTGACTCTTTTGCTGTGACATCGTGTATGCATCATGTCATCTCCTAAGACGATGGCAGTTCTTGCCCAAGTCCATCCTATTTGGCTCTGGTTAAAATTCTGACGTGCATAACAGGAACGCTTTCAAAAATATAAACGATACTTAAGCTTGATGCTCTCATCAGGGACATATATGTAAACTGGGCAGGTAAACGTCATGGCTACACAGAATAGGAAACGGAAAGTAGAATAGCAGGGTGTGGGGAAGAGGAATGAACATTCTATTGACTATACCTAAGGAAGTCCAATAAAGACACTTTACTATCTTGATGTCATAGGATTTTACACATACCTCCCAAGTTAAATCTTCCCAAAAGATCATAATAGAAAAAAAGGCACATTTTATTTTTAGATTTTGATTCTGCATTTTCAGTTTTTCTTCTAAAAGGGTTTCTTCTGTTTTTAGGAAGCAAAATAGCAATGGCATTTATTTTTGACTAAGTCACCAGCAACCCACGGTACATTTTCAAAGATAAATTTGATTTGCTCTACAGTAAACACGAGTTTGTAAAAAAAAAAAAAAAAAGGCAGAAATAGTCAGACACTGCCACCTGCTGTCACTCCTCACACATGGCCTTTATTCGGCCTCTGTCAGGTCTACAAGCAGAGGCGCGCAATTTTCAGCCGGCATAGGAGTCACCTGGAGGGTGGTGCAAACACAGATTGCAGTGGCCCTACTCCCAGAGTTCTGACTCAGTAGGTTTGGGGTAGAGCTCCGGAATTTGCATTTCTACTAAATTCCCAGGTGCTACTGCTGTGGTAGCCAGTGATCCATACCAAGAATGCCTTTAGTTGCAGCCATAAAGATCTCCTAAAAAAAACAATTCAGCTTTGATGGCTCGAGGGAGATTTATATTTTATTGCTTATTATAACCTATCCTATACCTCACGTAGGAAGAGAAGCTTGGGTGTGAAAGCGAGATATGAAAGGAATTGACCAGAAGTGAAATCCATCAGGCATGCAGGTTGCTGTGCTTGAAGCTGAATGGTCAAAACAGAGGAACATGAGACGAACGGGACTACAGGAGATTGTTTATATGAAGAAATAGTTTGGCCCGCAATATGAAAGACCCGCCTCGATGTAAGAGAAACGCTTTCAGACTGAGTGGATAGTGCTAGTCTTTGAAGGTCTCAGCAGAGTCCCAAGTTTCCCTCCCTCCACATGCCACATGTTCATTTGTTTTCAAGATTCATCTACTCTGAAAAACAGATGGCCAGAGGCGTGAAACGCTGGTGGCCTTAAGCCCTATCATTTTTGTCATCACCAATGTTTTCAGTAAAATTAGAGTCTTAATTGAGTAAATAACTCACAGAGCAAAAATGTACTTTGAAATGTTGGAAACTGATGAGAAGAAATGTGCTTCAACCTTTTTTAAAAAAATTGTAAGAGACCTAGAACATTAAATTTGCCATCTTAACCATTTCAAGGTGCACCGTTCAGTAGTGTTAAGTATATTCACATTGTCACGCCACAGGTCCCCAGAACTTTTTCCTTGTGCAAAACTGAAACTGTATACACATTAAATGCTAATTTTCTCTCCCCTACCCCCCTTGCCCTTGGCAACCATCTTTCTCCTTTCCGTTTCTATGATTCCAACTACAGATCCTTCCTCCATATGAATGAATCCATATGGCATTTGTCTTTCTCTAACTGGCTTACTCCACGCAGCACAATCCCCCTTAGGTCCACCTACGTTGTAACATGTGACATAACTTCCCTCTTTTTAAGGCTTTGTAAAGCACATTTCCTTTATATATTTATCTGTTACTGAACATTTGGGTTACTTCCACCTTGTGGCTATTGTGAGTAAAGCTGCAATGAACATGAACAAGCAATTATCTCTTTGAGATAATGCTTTCAATTCATCTGGATATATACCCATACCTGTGATTGCTGGGACAGACGGTAATTCTACTTTTAATTTTTTTTTTTTTTGAGACAGAGTCTTATTTTCTTGCACCCAGTAGAGTGCCTTGGAATCACAGCTCACAGCAACCTCAAACTCTTGGGCTCAAGTGATTCTTTTGCCTCAGCCTCCCAAGTAGCTGGGACTACAGGCACCTGCCACAACACCTGGCTATATTTTAGAGATGGGGTCTCGCTCTTGCTCAGGCTGGTCTCGAATACCTGAGCTCAGGCAATCCACCTGCTTCAGCCTCCCAGAGTACTAGGATTACAGGTGTGAGCCACTGCTCCTGGCCTTACTTTTAATTTTTTGATGAACTTCCATACTGTTTTCTGTAGCAACTAAACCACTTTACGTTTCCATCATGGGGAGCCCCAAAGTTCCAATTTCTCCAAATCCTTGCCAATGCTTGTCATTTCCTATTCTTTTGATAGCATTCCTTTGAGTATGAGGTGATAGCTCATGGCTTTGACTGGCATTTCTCTTTCCATATGCTTGTTGGCCATCTGCATTTCTGAAGAAATGTGTAATTCAGGCTTTTGCCCATTTTTGAAATGTGGGTTATCTTTGCTGTTGTTGCATTGGAGAAGTACCTCATAAATTCTGGATAATAATCCCTTATCAGATATATGATTTGCAAATATTTGATCCCATTCCAAGGGCTGCTTTTCCTGGGATGATTGTTTCCTTTGATGGGAAGAAGTTAAAAATTTGATGTAGTTCAAAAAAAAAAAATGTGATGTAGTTCCATTTGTCTATATTGACGTTTATTGCCTATGCCTTTGGTGTATTATTCAATAAATCATTGCCAAATCCAAGGGATTTTTTTAAGTTTTTATTTTTTTTCCTCCTTTCTTTCCTTTTAATTTTCCTTTGTTGTTGTTGTTTTCAAAGAGAAATTTTATTTAGGAAGAACAGAGAGAAAATTTATGGCACTTCCAAAAAGAGCTGGAAGTAGGTTCCTCTCATGATGGAGAGAAGGTGAGAAAAACTTTTTTTTTTTAACAGTCTTGCTCTGTTATTTGGATTAGAGTACCATGCCCTCAGGCTAGCTTACAGCAACTCAAACTCTTGAGTTCAAGCAGTCCTCCTGCCTCAACCTCCCAAGTAGCTGGGACTACAGGCACCCACACAATGCCCAGGTAGTTTTTCTATTTTGAGTAGATAAGGGGTCTTGCTCTTGCTCAGGGTGGTCTTGGACTCCTTGAGCTCAAGTGATCTCCCTACCTCAGCCTCCTAGAGTACTAGGATTATAGGTGTGAGCCACCTAGCCAGACCTCCCAGTAGTGAAGTTTTAATTTTATGTTTTCTTCTAGGAGTTCTATAGTTTTCGGTCTTAAGTATAGGCCTTTAATTCATTTAATCCATTCGAGTTATTTTTATACAGGGTAAGGTAAAGATGTGAAATTCATTCTGCATTCTGTGAAATTCATTCATTCATTCTGTTCATCATCTCAGCCCATGATAAACTTTATGCCAAAGATTTTAATTGCCTGTTAAGCTGTGCAACTATCATCCTGAAAAAAGATCTGGTTTGCTGGTTTGCTTTGTCATGACATCTTTTTTTCCTTCTAAGTCTCTTTTCCTCCTTTGATATTTATTTATCCGATTTTGAAATCTTAACTATACAGTTCCTATTTCTTCCAGATTATCTACAATAGGAGGTATTTGCATATACTATAATCAACTTTTGCAGGCCACAGCACTCTAACCTAAGTGACACAGTGAAACCCTGTCTCAAAAAAAAAAAAAAAAGGAGGTTTCGTTCATCTTCTTTCCATCATGAGAGGAACTCACTTCCATCTTTCTTTGAAAGTGCCCTAAACTTTCTCTTTGTTCTTCCTAAATAAAATTTCTCTTTGAAAGCAAATATATATATATATAATATCAATAGTAGTTAGTAGTAGCATGAGAAAAATTGATACAACCCATAGAGCTTTCTCAGTGGATGGTATTTTTACAGGTAACTTTTGCTTCTACTTCAACCCAGAGGTTTTTATCAAAATGTGTTAAACACATTTCAGCATCGTATATGGAATATCATTTTATATACCACTAATGGGGTTCTCTGTGACCTCAACCTGAGACGGCAGCCAGTGGGAGATGATGCTGGAGAAAATGCAAGACCTTCTCACAAACTTAGCGCATAAAGGCCTGAGAGCGTGAGGAGGCGAGCACAGGCTTTCATGCCTGCTGGCAGTTCAGGACAATGCAGAACTGGTCCAGCTTCTCGGGGGTCTAATACTGAGTGACAGTGTAAACATGAAGAATGAACAGCAGTTAAAGATGAAAGAAAGGGGAGCTCAAGTTCCCTAGGAGGGTTGGGTAAACAAGAACATAGGGTAATAGAACATTCAAAATGCCCAGATAACATGAGAAGGGGGGAAACAAGTTAACGTCCCTAATTTAATCTACTGATCAAAAATCTAAAGATCTTAGCCTGCTCGCACTGCTCAGTCCCCATGCAGGGATAGTCACGTAGACATTCCCCTAACTGGGCACTTTACCTTGACTTTGAAGGTCCATGAGGAATTCAGCCTGTCTGCTTCCCACATACCACTGGCCTATGAAAATGGCAACTTCACAAAGTTCAACCCAAAATACTCATGAAGGAGATACATCCATCAACATCATCATCACGTCATCACATCATCATTTAACTTCTGTTAAATGCTGTTGTGGAACATTATGCTAAGTGCCTGGTAGGTTTCATTGCCTCATCTCTTAGCAACTCTACAGCTAGTCCTGGAAAATAATTATCTCCTTAATGACTGAGAATTGCCTCCATAACTGTAATTGCGCTTTAAAGATAGGTTCTGTTTATTGAAAACTATTTTATTTTGCTGAGTGTTGTGCTGTGTTTGGGACACATGAGACTGTATGTCAGGTAGCTGCTGAGAATTGGAAGTATTTTTGTGACAATCTGACTGAGTGAGATGAATTTGGAGTTCCCTGGGGTAATATGGCAGGGAATAAGGCAGTGAGATGGAAGGGGCGGTGGTGAGAAGGGGGAGCAATAGATGCCCTGTGTCTAGGACCTTGAGAGATGCGGAACATATCCTAGCGATTTCGGGGCTAAAGCCAACAAGGAAATTGTATCTAGTATTTCATGAACAGTTAGTTTAAAAGATCTGTCACCAATTAATAATTACTAAATAACTCTCAATTATTTTTTAAATCATTAAAGCAATATATAACACAGTGTTTGTTGATTTAGTTACAGTATTTATGAGTATGTACAAGCTTGGCAAAGACATCATTTTTATGTGAATATAATATACTCACATGATGAAATATTATGGAGCCTATAAAAATCATATTTCTATGCACAATAAAACAGAAAAATACAACACAATGTTGAGTGGAAAAAGTAGAATATTAAATTGCATAGGCAGAATAAGCCAAACTGTAAAAGACAGAGATGAAAATTTGAAAGCTGTACATTAAAATATTAGCAGGTTTCTCTGGGTCACAAGATTATAACAGATTGTTTTATTCATTTCAATTTTCTATAGTTTCTAAATTTTCTGCAATGAATAGGTTTTACTTTCTTAATAAGTTTCACTTCGTTGAGATTATACTTTTTAGAATTTAAGCATAAGATATGATTTTAATTTAAAAATAACTTTGGAATAATGCAAAATTCCCATTTCAGGACTATATGAGTAACCGAGAAATAGTACAAAAGTGGAATAGAGAATCAAGCACAAGGCAGCTCAGAGTCTAGTATGGCAAAAGATTGAAAATTATTATCTCATTTATTAAGTACTCCATGGCATAAAACCTCAGAAAACCACTAGAATGATAACACAAAGTTCCAACTAAAATTTCATCAAGAAAAGTCAGTGTATAATTCTTTGACAATAAAACCAATAATAAAATGCAATAAAAACAACACATATAAATTAAAACCTTGGTCTAAAATAGAATTATCCATAACTATTTAACAAACCTAGCCTAGATCTAAGACTCCCAGCTTAAGAAGGGCTGCCAAATTATTACAAATACGACAAATGCCTATGGTCCTCAAGCTCTTTTTGTGTAACCTGAAAAATGTTTCACCCACATGCACTATAATTTTCTAAATATATGTAGATGATATGGAGAATAGTGAAATACAATTACACATAAAATTATTACCAAGGTCACATCATTATGTTCTTTTTTTTTTAATTTTTTTATTGAATGATAACTATGTACATTAATACACTTCTGGGGTACAGTGTGGGGTTTTCACATGCAATCTGAAATACTTCCATCAAACTGATCAACACAGCCTTCATGTCATTTTCTCAGTTA